>CAKNYM010048932.1:139167-189077 GCA_932195095.1 Andricus curvator
TACAAAGTTACCCCCACCCCTGCCTCCTGTGGGGGTGGGGGTGGGGTGAATTTTTGCAAATATTTTTTCCCCCTCGAAAATAAAAAGTTTTTATTCCAGACATTTTTTCCGTAGGATGCGTATTTTTTGAGATATTTCGTTGTCTCAAGTTAAAAAAAACAGCCTGTATTATTGTAAAACCTTTATTTACTTCTTTTTAAATTCATATTGTTGATATTTTTTTGTTTAAAAGCGTAAAAAACCGCTTGTAAATAATTATCGCAATATCAAAATGCTGTAGTGACAACTTAACCTCTGATTCAGAATAATGGATATCCAATTGAAAACGATTGGAATCATTGGAACGTAGGATGGCGCCAATATTTTGAAACTCGGACTAAATAAAGTGTAGGTAACTCATTAAATTATTTTAATTTTTAGTAGAAAAACTTATCCAATCTTTTTAAATGTCTTGGAGCATAACAATTTTGAATTTATAAATAAGTTTGATTTAAAATTCTCGAAAATTTCTAGTTTTAAATATTTAAAATACTCAATTTTGAATATTCCAAATAATTCGGTTTGCAATGCCTAATCTTAAAATCTTTGAATTTTAAAGGTATCAAATTTTTCATTTTATAGTATTAGATTGTTCAGAAGGCTTTATGTAATTAAAAAGCTAAATTATTTGTATTGTCAATGTTCCCATTTTTAATTATAATAATTGCCTTATTGAATTTCTTCACATATAAATATTAACAAATAATAAATTATTTACACAAATTACTCAAATCTAAATTCATAATAATTATATATCAATGTTATTTTATTTAAAGACAAAAAACAGTATTTTCATTTAGGGAATATAACCTATACGATACATAGTACTTAACTTAATGTTTAAGTATCATATTCATTGAAATAATATTCAAAATAATTTAGCATACTACTAAATATTATTTTAAAAATATTACTTAATAAATGCAAGAGATTTTCAATGTAATTTGTCAATTTGTAAAGTGTCATCTTCAAATTCTCCTCGAAACTCGCGCGAAACTATCAAAAGTGTCGTCTGCTATGCTCAGCTTTTTTGACTTTTTATTACTTTGAGAATCACTGGAACATTTAGAACCGAAATACTTTTTGTGCAAGTTTAGCATATTGTATTTTCTAACAACGAAACCACTTTTCTCTGTAAAAAAAATCTTTTCTGGTGGAAATATTTGGGTCTGACCGCTCTTTAACAACATTTACCATCATAACCGGTCAGGATTGGTCATGACTGTCAAATACCGAGCATCGCCCATCACTATCCATACATATATCTATTTAACTCTACTACTGTTTTTTTAAATTGAATTTAACTCATAATTGAACTTGAACTTCACTCCAAAAGATGACTCGGACTTCGTTACTAATTCGTAAGTGGTTTTTTACTCTTTTTAAAAATTATTTATCTCAATAATTTAGTAAGATTGTTATTATTACACTTTTTTAGATTACTTTTTGTAAATATGCTTCCCCTGATGATGGAAATGGTGTATTTCCGAAACGTTGGGATTTAAATATTCTAATAAACTTGTCCGACAGAGTTGATACAACATTTTGTTGTTCATTTTCTCCTATCCCGAAGGCTATTCTTTCGGTATGGAAAACTGTAGGAAATATTCCCGGTGCTGTTGTTATCTCAGCCCTGGGCTTTTCCGCCTAGATTCCAGCGCCTGTGCTCAAGCAGCCTTTAGAGCTGTCTGTGTACCAAACGAGACCTCTTGGTGTATGTAATTCTTACTTTCTCCCTTCATTATGTCATTCTTACGTTTTAGGGAAGGTTACCCCCTGCTAGAAGTCTATAGACTTCCGCTGACGCAATCTTCCTTACGAAAGGGTGCAACAGCGGGATGTCCAGAATTATGCAGGTTAATTTAGGGTCAAGTATTACTCCTAAATACTTTGCTGATTTTGAAAATTGTACTTCCCTACCGTAGAATTGAAGATTTCTAAGGCTAGGAAGCTTCCTTCTTCTGGTAAAATTAGGGTTACCATCTGGGTCGGGTGAAAAACCAGGACGGTCAAAAATTTTCAAGCGATCCCAAAAAAAAAAAAAAAAAAAAAGGGGGTCATCAAGACAAAAATGTACCAGATATCCTTGACAAAAGTATGGGAAATGGTATGAATAATGTACTATTATTGTAATTATTGTTATTTAATAATTTAATTATCTATTTAATAATATAAAAGATATTGTAACATGCATACTATCACGCTCGTTAATGGCGCCACAATTCACATACTAAGTATGCGCGCGCATTTTCATAAAGTCACGTTCAGTACTATGCTGAAACATACAACTGCGATTGTAGAAAAATAAAAATAAAAAATATTTGCTGTCAAAAGTCTTGGTTTCGTAAAAAACCAGGACATTTTGCCTATTTTCAAGAAAAAACCAGGACACCAGGACAGATCTCGAAAAAAGAGGACATGTCCCGAAAAACCAGGACGGATGGTAACCCTAGGTAAAATGCATGAGTTCCGTCTTATCCGGGTTAACGGACAAACAATGTTCCCTGGACCATTGCTTTACTATGTTAAGCGCTGACTGTATGAGTTTCAGTAAGGTGCCCTCATGCTTCCCCTTTTACTAGGATCACCGGGTCAACTACATTGCCTTGAGTGTAAAACCCCATTCGTTTAAAACACGATTCAGGTTATCAATGACTAGCGCCCACTGGGTGGATGAAAGAACTCCTTCTTGTGAGCATCTTCTTGAAACTTTAGCCTTCACTTCATTACCATGTAGTGAAGTATTTACCGTTTTGCTTTTCAACATAAAGTGCATCCACCTGTTTACGGTGTCACTAACTCGGTGTGTTTGAGCAGAACCGTATGTGGATTCAATTAGGGTGTTACTAAACGCTGCAATTGCTACTTCGCCTTTCCGCATTGTATTACTAATGCGGAAGGTAAACGCAGAGAGAACGTCTACGGTGCATCTGCCTTTTTGAGAGGCAAATTGATTCCTATGCCACAGTGGGACCAAATCGCGAAAAGTTGGCCAAAAGTCAAAAAAAATTTCGATTTAAAAATCGGAAGGGATAGGTTTTGTTTCTGCGGCAGTTAGAAAGTGGCCTTCGTTCTATGAACACCTGGTGGTTTCGTAGTGCTAAAACAGGTTCAGTGTGGATTTATCTGCTAGCAGTAAGTACTATATGAATAAAAATCACTAGTGTAGTAGTCACAGTATTACTGTATAAAGAAAACGATTTGTGTGTAAAAGTAAGATAAAATTGAATCAAATTAAGCAAACATGTAGAGTAAAGTTGAGTTGCACCGCGTTGATTGACTACCGGACCCATCAGATCTTGTTAAGTATACTACAAATTAATTGAATGAAAAATTATCCGCTGCACATATGTGCCCATACGATTTTTTTTGAAATGCCAATTTAGCCAATTTTGAAAAGATTCACAAAGTTATTTAGCCGCCATTTTTCGTGGTTGAATTTTTGACTTCCGATTCGTAATCAGTGACCCTAAAAAAAAAACCCTTACACCAATTTTGAAACAAATAAAAAATTTATTTAGCATAATATTACGCCATATTGAATCCGCCATTTTGTTTTTCAAATTTTTGATATCAGATTCATAATCAACGTTCCCAAAAACCCCCCAGTAACAGAATTTTGCCTATCATATGAACATTTTATACTTTTGGTCAGCTTTTCGCGATTTGGTCCCACTGTGATGGAGAGGTTTTCCCGTTATGATTTCCTCTTTCATGTACAGGTCCAATAATTCTTCTAGTAATTTTAGCATGAAGGAAGTCACAATGATCGTTCTATAGGCGTTCGCACAAGAAAATACGTTGCAGTTTGTTTGAGACGGCTCACGGACGAGCCATCTTCGCATTAACTCATAACGCCAACCAATCGCGCGCAACCTGTCGTACTGCTGCGGCTCGTGGCTCTACATATGCAAGGGCATCGCCAAATTTTGTAGGTAGGGACGTGTTTGTGTGCGTCACCGCACGTACCGCAGCAGCACGACAAGTTGCACGCGATTGGTTGGAGGCACGTGTTCGTGCGCGGACGGCTCGGCCGTGAGCCGTCTCTAACGCACTGCAATGGATTTTATTGTGCGAAAATACATAAGGATTTTGCCTCATATTAGGTACTAGGACTGTGCAAAGTGATTCGAACCGAACTGGTACCTAATTTAAGGCCAGTCGAAAGACTTTCGAACAGCCCAGTTTGCTTCGGAAAAAAAACGATACGAATTTGGCATTCCGAAAGTCTTCCGAATCGAATTTCGACGCCCTCATTTCGAATCGAACAAAAAACCGATTCAAATTCGGCAATTCAAGATTCTTCCGAATCGCATTTCGACGCCCTGAGTTCGAATCTAAAGAAAACCGATTCGAATTCGGCAATTCGAAAGTCTTTCGAATTGACTTTCGACGCGGTCAGTTCGAATCGAAAAAAAAACCGATTCGAAATGGGCAGTTTGAGAGTCTTTCGAATCGGCTTTCGACACGTGCAGTTCAAATCGAAAGAAAACCGATTCGTATTCGGCAGTTCGAAAGTCTTTCGAATCAACTTTCGACGCTTTCAGTTCGAATCGAAAGAAACCCGATTCGAACTGATTATATATAACATATCCCAGCGAACCTGTTACCATCCTGAAAGGTTCCTGAATGATCACATGTTATCAGAGGAATTGTTACTTGTATCTCAGTCTCCTAGCAGGTAACGGCATAATCGCCGTAGTTTACTAGGGAGGCTTGTTTGCAACCGTTCCCTGTCAGACTAGTAACATGGCGGTAACAGCCGGCAGCGATCTTCATTTATACATATACATTTTGGGTCTAACCTCTATAATGTAATTTCTTTTTCGTAAGGGTTCAGCTGATAAATATCTGTTTTTTTATAAAAGCTTTGTTCACATATTATCTCCCTTTTCTGGAACTTTTTTATCGTTTAATTATGTTCCTTTCCAACATTTTTGCAAAAATATTCATAATTATAATTCCGAAACGATGTATATTTTGAGGTTAAGCTGTCATTGCACGTTGCGTTTCCAAACATCACTTTGTTACAAGCATGTGATTACAATGGCGGGATAATGTTACCTGCTTCGCTTGTAATTTGTTACTACTTTGAGTGGGAAATATATTGTCACTGGGTGACCAGCATGGAAGTCACCAGTGACTGGTTTTTTTAATCTTGTTACAATTATGTGACTATTCGGACTAGTAACTGTGTTAGCTGGGATATTTATTTTTCGTCCTGTCAGTAGTATGAAATGCGCTTGACGTAGTCTACACTGTACAACATATTATTATATATTATTATTATCCCTTTTATATTATACAATATGGGGCATTATTTTTCGAGTGTACCCAGCACCCTGAAAAATGACTTTCTCTGATCGAATTCAAACTTGGGAAAAGTGTAGTGTTACTAGGTAGTACTTCAAATGAAAAAAATTTGTTCGATTGGATAAAAATTGGCCGAGGTTGGGAAGGGGGAATTTTTGGATTTTTTGTTGGTAGTTCCTCTTTCGAATGTACTGAACTGCTTTCGTATGTATTTAAAAAAGTGTTGTCATATATGTCATTTACAATCGTTTGGCGGCGTGCTACGTCACATCAATATGGTGGAATGGGCGCGACAGAAATAGGAATTTTAAATGTGTACAAATTTGTCTTTTTCAAATATAAATAACAAAAATTTTTTTGTTTACATTATACTGGTATTATTAGTGATTTTTGAGCGTATAATTTAATATGCAAAAATAAAAAAATAGTGGATGACCCTATTTATCTTGTCAGTTATGATTATTCGTTATTTGATTTCGGTGTCACAGCAGCATGGCATTTTCATGCTACGGCCCATGGTAAAGAAGCTTGCGGTGGCATAGGAGAAAATATAAAAAGAGGAGCTGCTCGGGCCAGCCTGCAAGCTTCTGCGAAACACCATACACTGACTATCAAAGCGTTATTTGGGTGGGCGCAAAAGAGTAGTAAAGAAACGCTGGCTTTTTTCAGTAGCAAAGAAACTCATGCTGCATCTTCATGAATGCTAAAACCAATATTTGACATTGCAGCAACGATACCAGGCACCTTGCAGTATCATGCGTTTATCCCTTACCAAGATCGGTAATTGCAGTCAAAGAAATTTTTAGCTGCAACAGAGTGCGATTTTTTCAAAAAAAAAAATCAAAGACAACGAAAAGACCAAAAAAGCCATATGTCAAAGTAAATAGAAAAATTAGGAAGTTGGCAATTAGAAAAAAGAAAGGAGCAAAGAAATAAGATTTAAAATAACTTTTAAATACATTTAAAGCAATAGATAAATACACATAATAATAATTTGCCCACTTACAATAGATTATCTTTGAAAAATACAGTTAAATTAACTTCCTCAATATTACTTCCGTACAGTGACTGTAATGCAGGCATTAAAATTCTATAATGCTAGTCTCAATCCTGCAAAATGCAGAGATGTGCAAATATTGTTCTATGAACAATAAATATGCATAATTGACAAGATAAATTAGTCCGAAGAAGTTCCGCCGAGCGAGCGTCCCAGCGGTCTTCATTTTGAGACAAAAAAAATGGGTCGTAATTTGAAAAAAAATCAAAAATATTTCTGATTTTGAAAAGAGGGGTTAAATTTTTAATTTTTGAGCAAATGGTTATAATTATTCCATAGGTCATAAAAAATCTATCAAAAATATACAGGACAAAATTTTTTTTAGTCCATACGAAAGCAGTTTAGTACATTCGAAATAGGGACTACCAGCACAAAATCCGAAAATTCCCCCTCCCCTACCACGGTAAATTTTTATCCAATCAAACATTTTTTTTCCTTTCAAGTACTACCTAGTAGGACTACACTTTGCCCAAGTTTGAGTTCAATCAGAGAAAGTTAAACAACCACCGCAGGGTTCCACTGGGTAGGGTGACCAGGCGTCCTCATTTAGGAGGACATGTCCTACTTTTCGCTTGCTTGTCCTCTTGTCCTCTTAAACTTTGGAAAACCCATAAAATGTCCTACTTTTTGATCAAAAGACAAAATTAACCTTTTTTCAGAAAATATTCCCTACGATCGCGTTTTATATGTTTTCCCTCTTTGTTCGAAAGAAGCCTGAAAATTGATAGTTATTGCGTGCCATTGGAGAATCTGGAAAATATGTAAATAAACATTTTAAAAAATTGATGATCCAAAAAAAAATTTAATTGTGGTCTTATTATGGGGGGGGGGGCCCGGCGAGGTTATGTCCTCCTTTTTCCACTTGGGCATCCGGTCACCCTACCACTGGGAGCAACTGCCATCCAAAAAGCGCAGTTGCTCCCAATTTATTTTTCATTAACCGTACCGTGAAGGTTGGTTCCTTTGAGTGAGAAAATACTTTTCTAGTTTTTTTCAGATTCAAACAAAATTTTTCAGAAGTTGAAAGAATCAAATTTATGTAAAAAGTGAGATTTTAGTAGTTCCGAATTCTTATCCGATTGGACAACAATTATTTGGCTTTGGTAAAAATAAAAAATAAAAGTACGATTTCTCAGGAACAGAGACATCGAAGAGCGCAATCGTACCTCTAAACATGTTTTTTAAGGATTGCTAAAATTCTGGGACCTTCTGCATGTAATAGGGGAAAAATATTTAATAGAGATGAGATAAAAAATTCAAAACCTGGGTACCAGAAAAAATATTTTAAATAAATTCTTTAATATGGCTTTCAACAGCTTCTCCATCACCCGTATGGAAAAATTTCGTGGCGCTGTACTGTTTCTGTCTAGTCCGCCTTGAGTCGACATTGGCGCGCCGCAGGCTGTCTGTCCAGTGGCTACATGGAAAAAAATATTCACTTAAATTTTGAGTGAGTATTCTATGACTCCTGGATAAAGAGAAAAGTCGGCTGAGCACGGTGTGCTTGAAAGGGGACTTAATAAAAAGTTTTCCAACCTAAGGTTTTCTTGATTGATTTGATTCCTAGGCATCCCAGGAGTATTTTAAGCTCAAAACCAAGATCGGCGAACGGGGGTTTTTTGAAAAAAATCGATTTTAGTATTTAAATTTTCAGAACTGCACGGAGAAACCTTTTGCTGTACTATTTGCTAAAAATCAGACTAGATTTTACTATTTCTAGTTTGCAATGGAGGGACAGAGCGGAACTTTTGTAATGTTTACTACTTCGAGTAGTAACTGGTAACTACATGCCGAACTACAAAATTAATTGGAATCAAATCTAAAAATGTTACATTTATTTCAAAAAAGGTTTGAAGTATTTGCAAACAACTGTAGTAACGTCGAGAGAGACCGGCACACTGATTTAGTAAATGACTTAGTAAAAATTGGTACAGTCGGATTAGCAGACGAAAAAAATAAACCCAACACGCGCCCCGTCGCGTTGAAGGTCACGCCACACTTACTATATTACACAAGCATACGACGTACATGCTGACTATAGGAGTATAGGATATCGAACTATTTGACATGATTATATATATATTTAAATTGCAATTGTACAGTACATATGATTATATAAATCTAGTTTATACATTTATTATATACATACAGGAATATTATATTACAAGCTGAAACAGAAAAATGTGATTAACATAAGGCTTGTGGGAATCGAACACGGGTCTCCGACGCGGCAGCACGGCGATATTCCATCCTGCTAAACCAGATTATGGGATTCAGAAATTTATCGCCTTTATGAAGTAAATGCTAGCACTTCAATTAATTTTAATTAAATCATTCATTGATTGTTCACAGAGATGACATTTTTCAAATTCTAAGCACCATATCTTAAAACGTAATCAAATATCCTAATAACGAGATTTTAAAATAATTTTTTGTACTTAATATGTGGTTTGTTTCTCAATTGTAATTTTTCGAATTATCATAATTTATTGTAATAAGGATCTGAACTGAAGATTTCCAAACTGTAATTAGCAAGTTGAAAATGAAATAAAATTTATATTTTAAAATAAAAATATTCAAAATGAACAATTTTTAAGTTAGAATCAAGAACATAGCGGCGGCCGTTTGGTTGTTCGGCTCACATCGTTTACACTCGGCTGCGCTCGGTCCAACGCTAGGCTCGCTTACTAAGTAACTTACTAATCTTCCAGAGCATGGTACAATTCATATTCCTACAGACAATAGTAGTTCCTCTTACAAATTTAGTCTTTTATGTTATTTTAGATACTTATTACTTCTATTCTTTTAATACAATTTAATAATGTCTCTACTAATTTATCCTATCTAGGATTTTGCTACAGAAAATACTAAGACTTGGTATTATCAACACGAAACTTTCATATGAAAATAGTACAGCTTACTACCACTGTATTAAAATATACAAATTATCGCCTTTGTCCCTCAATTGTAACCTAATTTAGTAACTTTTCCAGTACAAAGTTTCTCAGTGTGGGGGTTTGCGTTTAAAACTTTTGAAGTTCGCATTTTTCTAGTAGCTACACTTCTATGAGTGTAGTTGTATATAGGGTTTTTGGAGTCGCTGATTACGTATACATTGTTAGATTCTCAAAATTCAAGATGGCGGATCTAATATGGTGGACCAATTTGGTGGAATTAATGCGGATTGTGGTAAAAATTAGTATATGAAGGTTTTTGGGGTCGCTGATTACATACCCGTTATGAGATTTCCAAAATTCAAGATTGCGGATCTACAATGGTGGCCTAAATGAAGTAATTAATGTGGATATTTGTATTCTGTGTTTTTTAAGACCGCTGATAACGAATATGTTGTCAGTTTTCCATATGAATAATACTGGGGCCTGGGATTTTCTTGAAGGACTTGATTCTATGGAATCAATATTTGAAAATGAATATTTTTATGTTTAATGTACCTGTTACTGTATAAAAACTTTAATTGTTCATTGTAATATTAATAAATTGAATTTTATACCTCGTAACTTTGTGCACGATCTTTTTCACTACTTCCACGTCTTAGCAAAGGACTTTTTTGATAACATTGAATTAATCTCTTGAGCTGTCGATACACTGATTTACGTATTTTAAATGGTTTGGTAAACGTTATTACAATTTGTTTCAGTATAATAACTAAAACTGAAATGGAAAAAGTCATGAAAAAAATACGAACAAATGGTACATACATTGGATGACGTCACTATCTGCGTTTTCCAGGGATGCCAAAAAATCAAACCCTTCAAGAAAATCCCAGGCTCGCAAATTATTCATATGAAAAACTGACAACATATTCGTAATCAGCGGTCCTGAAAACCACAGGATACATATATCCACAGGGACTAGCATTTAATTACTTCATTTAGGCCACCCCCTACTAAAAAAAAAGTCAGGAATCGTCACAAATGGTCAGAAGTTCTGACGATTCCTGAACATCCTGACCATTCCTCACGAGTCTGTCGATTTCTGAAGATATGCTAATTCACATCCTATCAGGTAGCTCATCGTCTAGGACCGCAGGTAGGCCAACCCAAAAGGATTAAAAATTGAAAATACATTTTTTTTTCAATGTTGCATATACAGATTCAAAAGTTAGAAATTCAGAATCTACGGGTTTCGACGATTTCAGATACCTAAAAATGTTCATAAAAAATTTAAAATTAGATTAAATATAATGTATCTTGTGAAGAGAAAGAGATACGTCAGAATGGACAAAATTTTCATATTCACTTTCAGAGTCATTTAATATATAAATATTAATAATTAAATATAAGTAAAACGAGAATATGCATAAATAAATATGAATAAATAATATAAATGACCTGGGAAATATAAAAGGGATGAGGTTTTATGGAATTCTATTCTTGGACCCCTAATAAAAGGATTATCCTTCGAACCCAAGCTCTGACGATTTCTGAACATTTCTCACGAAATCTGACTTTTCCTGACGATTTCCGTCGAGAAACGTAACAAAAGTTTTCAGAAATGGTCAGAAGTCCTGACTTTTTCTGAAGATTCCTGACTTTTTTTTAGTAGGGCCCATTGTGGATCCGCCATCTCGAACTTTTGAAATCTGATAACGGGTATATAATCAGCGATTCCAAAAATCTTCATATACTAATTTCTACCAAAATCAGCATTATTCACCCAATTTGTCCGCCATATTGGATCCGCCATCTTGAATTTGGAAAATCTAATAATGTATTTGTAATCAGCGACCCCGAAACCCTATATACAACTACTCTCATAGAAGTTTAGCTACTAGAAAAATGCGAACTTCAAAAGTTTAAAACGCAAACCCCCAGTTCTGCAAATTTAAATACTAAAATCGATTTTTTTCAAAAAGCCCCCGTTCTCCGATTTTGGGTTTGAGGTCAAAATACTTCTGGGATGCCTAGGAATCAAATACATCAAGAAAGCCCCAGGTTAGCAGACTTTCGATTAAGACCCCTTTCAAGCACACCGTGTGAGATTTTAAGGAATTTGATAAAATATTAGAAGAAAAATCAATTAATTTTTAAAAACAGAGTCACTGGAAAAAGTCTTCTAATTTTCATGAAAGAGTATTTCAAAAACCAATCGAACCCCTACCGGAAATCTAGACGATTTCTAGATAAGACTGGCTAGGAGCAGATCATCTAGAGTTGACCCCTTTCTAGATGATATTAGACGAATGCTAGACTCAAAAGGGTCGCAGGTAAAACTTACTAGACACCACTAGATGAACTCTATAGACGAATCCTAGACAAGGCGACCGCCATAAAATAGTCCTAGACTTTCTCTAGAGAAGCTGAGTCTAGAAAGTATCTAAAAATAATCTAGATTTCCGGTAGGGCATGCATCCAAGTTTTCATCATATCGATAATCGAACATTCGACTTGAGATGGCTGTGGAGCGGGTCGACAATGTGACAAATGTGAAAAAATGTGAATGGCGGTGTTTCACACCACCATTAGACATTTTATATTTAATATTATATTATTAATATAATAAATAAATTATTATTATTATTAATATTATATTTAATATAATTTTATATGACCTGAAATTTCTCGTTCCCCAATTATTAATCCAAATTCCAAAAATGTAGAATACACATTTTTTTCAAACTGTTATTTGATGAAAAAAAAAATAAAGTTAGGGTGATAAGTAATAACACAATTTTGGGCTACCCTTCAGTAGCGATCCTCTCCCTTTATAGTTCTGGCTTGAAAATATTAAATAAGAAAATAAATGGAAACCTGTAAAGCTTGTAAAAACATTTTACAAATCTTGAGATGAATAAAGTTTAAGAAATTATTATTACTAGTTACTATGTAATCGTATAGAAAATTTTAATTATTAAAGTAAAAATTGACGACACGTTTTTGTTTATTGTTGGACTATATATAGGTCGCGTAATATTAACCATCATCAGATTAACACAGTATTGTCTTCATCTCTCTCGGGATCTGCAATTTGCATTCTATCGACGCGCCGATCGAATCGAAAAAACCGATCCGACTGTTGCACGGATCGAATGTTGGTTTTTCGACATTCGATCGACGGGCCGATCGAATCGAAAAATTCGATCTGATCTCGACTTGAGATGCCTGTGGAGCAGGTCGACAATGTGACAAATGTGAAAAAATGTAAATGGCGGTGTTTTACACCGCCATTTACATTGATCTGTCCCTTTCTTCCCTAGGGTTGAAAATTCGATTTTCGGCCCGCTCCACAAGCATCTCAACTCGAATTTTCGATTGAGGTATGATGAAAACTATTTTTTTCCGTGTAGACTGGGATGTAACGCTCGGATCGACTAGTTTCTAGACAGATAGTCTATTTTAATACAAAATAATTAATAATTAAATAATATACATATTTTTTATAACACGTGCATGATTTCAGCCCTTTTCGACGCCTATGAAGCGGGGCTAAAGCTCTACTTTTTACTCCCTAGGGAGTTAAAAGTACTTTTTACGCCCTAGGGACTGAAAAGTGAATTTTGAACATCTATGAGCTCGCATTTTACGATTATCAACCCATTCACGGTAAAAACCTTGAGGGAATTTTGGTTGCAGATAATATAGAACTGATCAAATTACCGTAAATTACTGAAAATTTGCATAAATTTCCGGAAATTTTTAAAAATGAATGTTGGGTAATTTATGGTAAGTTACCATATTTAACTGTAAAATCACCGCAAATTTTCATAAATTTCCGGAAATTTATGGAAATATTTAAAAATGAATTTTGAGTAATTTATGGTAAGTTACCACATTTACCTGTGAAAGCACCATAAATGACCCAAAATTTTCATAAATTTCCGGAAAATATATGGAAATTTTTAAAAATGAATGTTGGATAATTTATGGTAAGTTGCCATAATTACTGGTAAAATTGTCATATTTACTGGTAAAATTACCATGAATGACCGAAATTTTCTATAAATTTCCGGAAATTTATGGAAATTAAAAAAAATGAATTTTGCGTAATTTATAGTAAGTTACCATATTTACCTGGAAAATTACCATTAATGACCGAAAATTTGCATACATTTCTGGAAATTTATGGAAATTTTTAAAAATAAATTTTGGGTAATTTATGCTAAGCTACCATATCTACCTGTAAAATTACCATAAATGAACGAAAATTTTCATAAATTTCCGGAAACTTAAAAAAGTGAATTTTTGGTAATTTATGGTAAGTTACCATATTCACCGGTAAAATTACCATAAATGAACGAAAATTTTCATAAATTTCCGGAAATTTATGGGAATTTTTGAAAATGAATATTGGGTAATTTATGGTAAGTTACCATATGTACCTGTAAAATTACCATAAACGACCAAAAATTCCCATAAATTTCCGCAAATTCATAGACATTTTTAAATTGAATTTTGGGCATTTAATGGTGAGTTACCATAAATCACCTCTAAAATTACCGTGAATTACCAAAAATTTCCGGCAATTTTTTTATTAAATTGTTTTTAATTTGGAATAAGTTAACATAAATTTCATGCTTCTTCATTCAAAATCTAATATGGACTGAAATCATGACTGTATTTCGAGAAATTTCTGAAATAATCCATTTGTTATAAAAAATATCGTATGCGCCAAGGAGGAGAGGTACTTTTTCTCCCCCTAGGTGCATAATATACTATTTATTACATAGAAGTCTAATATATAGATTTTTCAGTTAATTTAAAATATATTTAAAAGTCTGCCCGCTGCGTGGGCACATTCTTATCGCACGCTGCGCGCGCGGCTTGCTCCGTTCGCAAATCTGAGCGCCCCTAGGGCGCGTCTCTGTTGGATCTCGCGCTGCGCGAGCGGTCTTTGTACTTCCTCCATATTTGTGCACAGACTTTTTAGAATTAAAGGTCAAAGCATCGACAACTGTCATTTGGTGATTGTGAATTCTCTTTTGTTAAAGCTCCTTCGGCTTTAACGAACACATTCTCATCACATATCTCGTGCTTTGCACTCGGTTTTGTCCAAAATGTGAACTTTTCTACATTATTTTCAACTCTATTATATCAAATGTATATTATATTTATTTCTGTACCTCGGTCTGGGACTGCTTATTCAGATATTGCAAAATAAAGTACAAATTTTATTTTTACTGATTACTTTAATATTTTGTTTCTTATTTTGCACTAAATTTTATTATCAGTTAACCTGAAAAATGTATCATTTCAATAAATTTATATTATTACCATTCATAATATGCATTGGTAATGAAACAAGAGTATTTTCATTGGCTTGTTTTTATAATTTACAAAAAAAAGTACGCAACCAGTTAAAATAATTGTTATTAAACATTTAATTGCAATTTGTGTCGTTTTTACATACATTTAATTGGTTTATTTTCAATGTTACTTCTTACGATTGAAACTAAAAATACGCATCCTAGCATAAGGTGGTTCTAAACAAATTTGTAGATATACTTTGGACGAAAAATTTTGTTAAATAAAATGTTATTGTATCTTGTGTCCCTTTTCAAAAAAGTTATTTTTTTTTTAGTTTTATCTCATTTTTTATGTTTGAAAGAAAATATACTCGTCCTATCTAAAAATTATTGGTAACAAATTTGTAGATCCTTTTCGGGTGAACTATTTTTATCTATTAATTTTGTTTCGTACCTTGTCTCGTTTTTCCAAAAATTTAATTTTTAAAATATTTTTTATCTTATTTTTTACGATTGAATGAAAATATACTCGTCCTATCTAAAAATTATGGATAACAAATTTGTAGATCCTTTTTGGGTGAACTACTTTTGTCTATTAATTTTTTTTCTCACCTTGTGTCATTTTTTAAAAAATTTCATTTTTTTATTTTTAATGATCTTTTTACGAATAAAACAAAAACTACATGTCCTATAATCGAAAAGCCGACATTCGATCCGTGCCACGGTCGATCGGTTTTTTAGATTCGATTGGCACGTCGATCAAATGTCGAAAACCGACATTCGATCTGTGATACGATCGGATCGAATTTTTCGATTCGATCGGCCCGTCCATCGAATGTCGAATAACCAACATTCGATCCGTGCAACAGTCGGATCGGTTTTTTCGATTCGATCGGCGCGTCGATAGAATGCAGATCCAGAGAGAGATGAAGACAATACTGTGTTAATCTGCTGATGGTTAATATTACGCGACCTATATATAGTCCAACAATACACAAAAACGTGTCGTTAATTTTTACTTTAATAATTAAAATTTGCTATACGATTACATAGTAACTAGTAATAATAATTTCTTAGATGTTATTCATCTCAAGATTTGTAAAATGTTTTTACAGGCTTTACAGGTTTTTATTTATTTTCTTATTTAATATTTTTAAGCCAGAACTATAAAGGGAGAGGATCGCTACTGAAGGGTATCCCAACATTGTGTTATTACTTATCACCCAAACTTTATTTATTTTTTTTTTTCATCAAATAACAGTTTGAAAAAAAATTGTATTCTACATTTTTGGAATTTGGATTAATAATTGGGGAATGAGAGATTTCAGGTCATATAAAATATATGTACCCCAAATATGTATAGTATTAAATTAAAATTTTCATCAATTGTATCCTATAATATTTTTGTACAATATTATAAAAAGAAAAGCGGAACCGATTTTAATTGATTTTTACCTCTTTTAACTAAAAGTTATTTGCAGATGGGATTTTATTTTTGATTACAGTTGTTTGGCATCTTATAAACAATGTAAGACAAAATTTACAATAATTTATCAGGTCATTTTTGAAAAAAAAATCATCCTAATTTATAATAATATTTTTAAATTCATTTCTTAGTATAATTTAAATATTAAAAATTCGAATAATATTATTGTTTTCCAATTAGTCGCTTACAAAGTCGAGCTTGTTAGTATTGGGCCTTACCTTACCTTAGTTTAGGTTTGTGATGAAGTTAAATGAAAATTTTAAATTATCTTTAATGAGAGAACAGAAATTAAACAGTATCAAATATATCATGATATTTTAAGCCTATAATAAGGATATGAATTGTAAAGCTCAACATTGACACTGAAAAGTTCGACTTTATAAACGACTGATTGGCAAATAATAATCTCAATTCAAACTTTTGTGTTTTGAAAATTTAAATTAAATTAAAAAACAAAATTTAAAATACGGGTATGATAATCAGAGCTGGCCACTTTCATCAATGAAAAACATTCTTGGTCATTTTCCGGTTATTTCCCAGATCACAAAAATTTTTCCCGGGCATTGAAATTCAAGTTGAAATTCAAAAGTTCAAACTGTTAAAACGGAAGTGTTTAGGGTTTAGACTAGAGAGTACTACGGTTAAACCATACATTCCATTCCTCCAACTTAAGTCCGTTTAGTTTTTGCAAAGGCACGATTTGGCCTTCAGGAGTAAGTGTGACCATAAATTTGGAAAATTAGTCGTTTCCTGAAGGCGTCCAAAAGGTGCCCACGTGGGCAAGGGTCCCTCTGACCAGTTTTTGTACGACGTTGCCGAGTCTCTTAGTTTCCAAAATGCTACTTTCTAAATATTTCTCATTACCTGGCAACGTCGGAAAAATCAGGAGGTTTTGGGTTTTCACCCCGCAAGGGGCTGGAGGAAGCGCCGAAAGGGCAGTGCGGTCTGAGACGCGAACGTGTACACAGCTTTTGGATAACAATGCGTGCGACGCACGTCACCCGCATTTCGTGATTCTGATGCAATGCGTGCGAGAACGCGTGCATCTCGCCAGCAATATATGATGGTCACTTAGCTGCGAGCGTTATGAGTCGCATTTCGTCATCATGAAAATGCGTGAAAATTAACTTATATTTAAAAAATTTCTTCATCAATTGAATTTATTTTTCAACTTGTTTTTAAATTACATACATTGGTATAAATTAAAAAATTTCAATAATTCTAATCGCAAATAAATTTCAAGTGAAATTTATTTTTTCTTTGCATTTTTAATTTGTAATATTTATAAAGAATGATCTAATAATATTGAAAATGATATGCAGTTAAAAATTTAATTTATGTTCACATAAATTTTAATTTCCGACATCAAAATCACATAGGATTAGTATATGTGCGAATTTGAATATTTGTAAAACGCGCGGATCAGTGGCGCGTCGTGTAATATATATTATCTCCGTCTCCGTTCGTCAGGTTCGTTTTCCTTCTACACGCAGTGATGCTAATAGACCGCGACTTTTTCAACTGCGCAAGCGTTGCATTGGAAGGGGAAAGCCACGCTATTGACCGTAATACGCGCGCTTATTTTAAATGCTTCAAATTCATTTTTATTTTCAAGTCGAGAAATTATAATAATGTATGCTAATATGGTTCATATATATTACTGCATTAACTATAAGATCCATGATAATACCGTATTTTATTATTATTACTATGGAAAATGTAATGTACTTAATATTCGATTAAAATATCAAAGTTTGTCTAAAAATCGTAAATGAACTGCCCTGAAGTTCAAATTTTTTAAATTTGAAAAAAATCTTATTTTGACTAACGGTGTGTATAATGTGTATTAAAATTGAAGTTAAAAAGTTCTTTTTCGATTTTTTATTATAATTTTGTTTCGAGGTTTTCTCCTCCTGATCCGTGATTTTCTGCGATAACAGGATATATCACGGTCTTAGTTGATTAGAAGCTATCAGTTCCGCTATAATCAACTCTGGGTCAAATAGTGTCAAATATATTTTTTTCAATCAGACCCTTACCCCGCAAAAAATATTTTAAAAAATCTAGAAGTCAAATAATATAAAAGATAAATAATAAAATCTAATATTCTTCCCTGAAGTGAAAAATAAAAAAATATCAACAAGATACACATTTTTGGACCTAAAAATTGCATAAAATATATGTATATACTATTATATTATATAACCTAATGCAATAACTTATACTTATTGCAGTAATATATATGAACCATATTGACATAAATTAATATAATTTCTCGACTCAAAACTAAAAGTACCATTATTCCTTATTTTCAGTCCTTCACCATATTTGTGTAAATTTGAAGCATTTAAAATAAGCGCGCGTATTATGGCCAATAACGTGGCTTTCCCCTTCCAATGCAACGCTTGCGCAGTTGAAAAAGTCGCGGTCTATTAGCATCACTGTCTACACGACAGTCTACTGTTCACACACGCTATCAACTTGATGACGCCTGACCATCGTTGGTTTTTGTAAAAGTCAGTAAAAGTGTTTTCAGCATCTTTTGGCATCTGTCGAAGAATTTTACTATCGTGTTTTATCGTGTTTTATATCCGGCATTCCGAAAATTAATAGACTTGTGGTAAGTACAATCGAAAAAATATTAAATATAAACCTATAACCAGTAAGTAAACCTTACCTATCTTTTTATGGTAAAGCAAAATAATTTACTATACGTTCAACTGTTTCTAAATCTCTTAATTAATTCGTTTTGATTTTTAGATCAATTTTTAATCATTAAAAATTTTATGAATTTTTAAACCTAAAACAATATACTCTTTCAAACGTCCAAACGAATTAAAAGGGCTCATTTTGAATTTTGTCAATTAAAAGAAGATATTTTCTACCGGAATTCCGCCTGATAAAACTGACCTTTGTTTACGACCGACAAAATGGGCTCTTTTGTTTATTGGACGTATACAAATATTAATAATACATAATTTATTATTTTAGAGCATAACTAATCACGACGTGCGAGCGATATGCGTCGCACGCGTAACCCGCACGACATGCGAGCGATATGCGTCGCACGCGTGACCCGCACGACATGCGAGCGATATGCGTCTCAATTGATGACACATATGTCTGCGTTGGTGAGTGCATCTCGTGCGTGTTGATCGGCACGACGTGCGTGCATAATGCGTCGCATATTGCTCGCATTTTGTTATCTGGGCATCTTTAAAAATTCTTTGAAAACTCAGACTTAGCGCGACTTGTACTTGCGATAACCATCTTTTTTTATCATTTTGTACTGTAAATTTTATTGATAGATGTTCCTTAATAAATAAGTTTTAAGGCATCTTCTGGTGTACTTTATTTGAGAAATCATGAACCTTGAATTTTAAACACAGCACGTAATAATTAATTGTACGTGCAAACATTGGTCCTTCGAGTGTCGGATATTTAATCCGCGATTTTCAAATTCAATAACCAGGAATTTGTAATTAAAGTATTTCCGCGCGGTTAATTTGTAATTGAATTTAAAATATTGAACTCTTGAACTCTAATTAACAAAGTGACTCTGAACTTGAGCTGCAATATGGACTAGCAGAACTAAGTGAACCTGAGTTTGTGATAGTGAATTTATGAATAATGAGAATCTAGTTATGGGACTTTTAACGGACTTCTTATAATAATTCGTGAATTTTGTGATAAAACAGAAACTTGAATGCTGGTACTGAACTAAAGTATGCTCCAGAACTTTGTACGGTGTAGCTGACACATTTGACGAGCGAAATAGAAAATTCCATGGAAACTGAACTTTGAGTGCAATTAAATAAGACTGTGAACATTGTGTTAAATGTGATTGTGCAGTGAGCAGAACAAGATTGTTCTGGACAGTGACTACTGTGGTTGTGAAATTGGATATTTATTACACCTATATTTTGGACATTCCCCCTGAATTGTGCATGGGGCACAATATCGTAGGAGTTTGAACTTCAAACTTTTCATCACGGTGAGTCCCCTATTCCTTATCTTGTTCCTTATTGAATTCAGACAATCAACTTGAGCGTAAAATGGCAGAACTCGATGCGTTGAAGGCTAAACGAATGCCGATTAAAGCCGCGTTAACCAGATTCAAAAGGGCATTTTCAGAACATGATAGAAATGCAGGAGTAAGTACGTGGCCGTCGCGATTGCCCATATTCGAACAACTGTATGAAAAATTTGATATTATTCAAACGCAAATGGAAATGTTAGCAGAAGATGATGCGGTTGCAGCTATGGTTCAATTAAAAGAACGAGACGATTTTGAACACGCGTACTTTGATGCTTTCACTGAAGTCAAAATGTATATTGAACAGGCTAATGCATCACGAGTTTCAACTCAGAGCGCTGCTTCCTCATCACGTACTTGTACTCCTGCCAATGTTGAAAATCCGTTAGCAATTGAGACTCCTGGTGTTAAACTTCCAACAATTACACTGCCAAAGTTTGACGGCACCTTTAAAGATTGGCTTCCATTTCGCGATACTTTTAAATCCTTAAGGGGTCATTCTACTATCTCACTT
The DNA here is from genome assembly GCA_932195095.1 of Andricus curvator. Lineage (NCBI taxonomy): Eukaryota > Metazoa > Arthropoda > Insecta > Hymenoptera > Cynipidae > Andricus > Andricus curvator. The sequence continues at coordinate 159,816 of CAKNYM010048932.1, forward strand.
TTGAAAAATCGATTTTATTTTTTTTACATTTTTCGACAGGTTATATATTCAGAAATATCTCATCGAAATTTCACACAGAAATTTGGAGGCTTTCTATACTTTTGAGAGCTTGGAGAAAAAGCGCGTAGAGAGCTGAGTGCTTGTAAACATCGTAGCGTTGTTTCATTTTGTGCAGTTTCGTTTAGTGAAAATGTTAGATCTAAAGTAAAAGAGATTATCAAATCAGGAGGATTCATTGAAACAAGCAGAAGGAATATTATATGGAGCTGGGATCGCTGATTAAGTGTAAGTAACTTTTTCTTACAATTTTTATGTTCCGAAAACTTTAAACACGTTTTTCTCGGAACAACGTTTTTGCGCTCTGCGCGCACGATTTCTTAAAAAGTTTTCAAACGGTTACTTTCAAATTTTCTACTTTTATTCTAAACATAAATATCTACAGAGTGACGAAGTGGTTTAAATTTTTTTAAATTTTATCATAGTTAAATTAACAAAAAAAGAGCAAAAAAACACGATTTTGGGAAATTTTTTGTTTAAACTGCCGCAATTTTGTTACTTTGCAAAATAAAAAAAATCCGCTTCGTCACTCCAGAGCTACGGTCATACTAATAAACAAAATTTCTGATTTATTTGTTTCAGATGATGCTGACTGGAGATATCGTGCGCGCAGTGGACATGCCTTTTTTAGACACTTTGTTTATTGTTAAATAGTAAGTAAACTAAATAATAATTTTATGTGAAAATATTGTTTTTGTAAACTTTGAGACAGCATAAATAAAGGCTGAAAATTTTATTTAATTATATAAAGTAGTTGTTGAGAAAAAAATTCTTGAAAATCACCTTTTTTTCTTGCCGAGATAGTAGAATGACCCCTTAATTCATGATAATACGCGACTCTCGAATATTCAGAAGTTTCACTACCTGAGTTCAAGGTTAACAGGAGACGCAGCTCGCGTTATACAGTCATTAGGCGTGTCCGATTCCAATTATACGTTAGCCTGGGATAGTGTAAATAAGCGTTATGAAGACACGACGTCGCTATTGCATTATCACATCAAATGTTTATTTGAAATGTCTGCTATCTCAAAGACGTCTCACGTTTCTCTACGACAGTTGATTGATGGTACTCATAACCATTTATTGGCTCTTAAAACATTAAGCGAATAAACCGACAAATGGGATATAATGATGATTTACTTATTAACGACAAAACTTGATCAATTTACTAAACGCGAATGGAAAAAGTACTCATCCTCAGTTTCGAGAAAACTCACGTTGAAAGATGTCATGGACTTTTTAGAAAATCATTGCAAGTATTTAATACGAACTGTCACTGAGAGACCTGAAACGACTAGCACTAATAATAATCATAACAAGAAAGTTTTTGGCTCTAAGTGTACTCATTCGAAAAATTCTGAACGACTCGCATCACATGCAACGACACAAAAGGTATGCGGCCTCTGCAATGAATCTCACGCCCTTTATAATTGTCACCATTTTCAGAAACTTTCAGTTCAGGATAGAATTCATGAAGCGTCACGGCTCCGCGTTTGCTTTAATTGTCTTTCGCCAGGACATCGAAATAAACAGCGCACTTTCGGTACATGCAAAAAATGTACGAGAAAACATAATACTTTACTTCACAATGAGACACATAGCCGAGACAGTACTCAGATCTCGGAGCACAAGCAGGAAAATGAATCATCACCTCAAATCACTAAATCGACCCTGGTTACTAATTGTAAGGGGAATGAACATATTATTTTCGGGACTGCAATCGTGTTGGTGAAGGATAGGCAGGGAAAGTTTCACGATTGTCGTGCGCTACTGGACTCGTGTTCGCAAGTAAACCTCATGACATGCGAATTCTGTCAACGCCTCAAACTGCCACTATCGGATTCGGATACCTTAATTTCGGGTGTTGGCAGGACCACGCATGAACCGGAGCATTGCGTTGCGATTAATTTTCAATCTAGGTGTACGGACCTGTCAGCGAGTATCACCTGTCTAGCTACTCCTGAGATCACAGACGATATGCCAAATGTATCTTTGAGCTGCAAGGACATTGCCATCCCGGAAGGAATTACCTTAGCTGATCCGAATTGCGCAGAAACTCGAACCGTCGATCTTTTAATTGGTGCAGGTCTATTTTGGAAACTTCTGTGTGTCGGACAAATGCAGCTGCGTGACGGTCAATCAATCATTCAGAAGACCATGCTAGGTTGGATTATCGCTGGGGCAATGGAACTTCCGTCCAGGAAATTCAGGCCAAGACTGTCGTGTAATCTTATCACCAATCAACAACTGCACAATCAGGTTGCACGATTTTGGGAGGTTGAACACGTCACAACGAAACTTGCATATCCAGAACTCGACCCACGTGACGTCTGGGAACAACAATTCACGGCAACAACGAAGCGTGACACGGACGGCAGATTCATCGTTTCTCGCCCTCTCGAAAATGAGGTCAATGAACTTGGTGACGCCCTCAAAATGGCGGAGAAATGTCTATTCGCAATGGAGCGTAAGAGGTAGAAGTATCCTGAATTGAATGAAAAATACATCGAGTTCATGAAGGATTATGAAGAAAAAAGGCACATGACCCAAATACCTCAGGACGAAATCAGTCCTGTGAAAGCAGTAAATTATCTACCGCGCCATGCAGTATTCAAGGAATGTAGCACAACAACGAAGTTACGGGTTGTATTCGATGGCTCGGCAAAAACTTCTTCCGGTCTCTCGTTCAATGACGTACAGCGAGTCGGTCCCGTAATTCAAAATGATCTCTTGTCAATCTTGTTGCGATTTCGTCAGTACCCTGTTGTACTATCTGCTGATATTTGCTCAAATGTATCGGTAGATTAAAGTCACTGATGATCAGCAGGATCTACAAAGAATTTTGTGGAGAACGGACTATTCAAAACCCGTTCAGCACTTTCGTCTCAGTACAGTAACCTACGGTACAGCTTCAGTTCCCTTTCTAGCGACACGGGCTCTGAGACAAATTGGCGAAGACAAAAAGGAAAAATATCCCACCGCAAGTCAGGTCATCGTGCGAGACTTCTATGTGGATGATCTGCTAACCGGGGCAGAGACTGTGGAGGAGGCAAGGGAACTCAAGAAGCAACTCATTCAACTTCTCTCTGCCGCAGGTATGGACTTAAGAAAATGGGCTTCAAATGATCCATTCGTATTCAATGAATCGTATCATTCAACGTCTGAAAGAACGATTCAAACTGAAAAGGATCCCAAAACGCTTGGACTATTATGGGATCCTCAGACGGATATCTTGAAATACTCGCTCACGAAAGCTCCATATGTAAAAACCACGAAACGAACAATCCTTTCAAAAATTGCGCAAATTTTTGACCCACTAGGACTAGTTGGGCCAGTTGTAATTAAAGCGAAAATCCTGCTTCAAAGATTGTGGCAACTACAAATTGACTGGGACGAATCACTGCCACAGGACTTGCACTCTGAGTGGGTCGATTTCAGTGCTCACCTCATGGCACTCAACGAGATTTCCGTGGAGCGACGAGTTATCAATGATAAGCCAGTCATCGTGCAACTTCATGGTTTCAGCAAAGCTTCGGAACGTGCGTACGGCGCATGTATCTATCTGAGATCTTCAAATCAATTCGGTCATCACTAAGTGCGGTTGCTATGTGCTAAATCACGTGTAGCACCTTTGAAGAATCTTTCGCTACCACGGCATGAATTGCAACCCGCTCTACTTCTCGGGCAAATAGCTGACTCGGTTAATTCAACTCTCACTTTAAAAATCGACGAAAAATATTTTTGCTCCGATTCTACAATAACTCTGCATTGGATTTTACCTTCACCCAGAAGCTGGAGAACGTACATCGCAAACCGTGTCAGCGAGATTCAGAATCTAACGAACGAAAATTGGTACCACGTGCAATCACAGGACAATCCAGCCGATATCATATCTTGAGGAGTCAACCCAGAGGATATATCTCACTATGAACTAGGGTGGAAAGGACCTGCCTGGCTCTCGCCAGATAAGAACGTGTGGCCAGTCTCACCGATTCCAGAGGTGGGGGAAATATCAGAAGAACGTAAATACGAGCGTACACTTCTTGTTTCTACTGAACTGAATTTTTCACTACTCGAGCGTTTTTCTTCCCTAACTCGCGTTGTCAGAGTTACAGCCTACTGTCTGCGCTTTTTTCATAATTTAAAAAGGACCAAGGATCTTCGAAAATTGCAATATCTTGATACAGACGAATTATCTGTTGCGCGCATAGGTCTGTTGAAACTGGCTCAGTCTCAGGATTTTGCAAAGGAAATAAATGACTTAAAGAGACTAAGCTAGTTTCAAGAAAAAGTAGATTGTTACCTCTAAATCCATTTCTTGATACGCAGGGTCTGCTGAGAGTGGGTGGGCGCCTCGCAAACGCTCCCGTACCATTTAATCAAAAACATCCGATTATTTTAGCGCCAAATAATCCATTGACGTTTCTTATAATTCACTACGAACATTTGAAATTACTACACGCTGGCTGTCAAACTACGTTGGCAGCTGAAAGAACTCAGTACTGGCCATTGTCAGGCAAAAACGCTGTAAAGAAGGTTTTACGAAAATGCATAAAATGTTTTAGGGCAAAACCAATTGGAACAGAATATCTCATGGCGAATTTACCAAAGTCACGGGTCACTCCGAGCAGGGCGTTTGATACGGCAGGAGTTGACTACGCCGGACCATTTTATATTATAGACAAATTGCGAAGTCGCACTACAATCAAGGTGTACCTCTGCGTTTTTGTCTGCTTCACAACGAAGGCAGTGTACCTCGAATTAGCACGCGTCATTTCGACTGATGCATTCATGCACTGTTTACAGCGATTTATTTCTCGTCGAGGTTTATGTAAGAATATTTATTCGGACAATGGGACAAACTTTGTAGGCGCGCGTAATGAGCTTCAAGAATTACACATTGTTAATGAATAATGAATTTCAACGAGATGTACATGACTTTCTTGTAAATCAACAAATATCGTGGCATATGATTCCTCAAAATGTGCCTCACTTCGGAGGTCTTTGGGAGAGCGCGGTAAAATCTGTCCAAAAACACCTGTATCGTGTAGTAGAAGACACACGTCTCACTTATGATGAACTTTATACGGTCCTCACGCAAGTTGAATCGTGTCTGAATTCACTTCCTTTGAACCCACTATCCAACGATCCCAATGATTTCAGACCTTTAACTCCTGGGCATTTTTTAACTGGGGACTCACTTACTGCCTTGCCACAACCAGATTTTCGTGACATTCCACGAAATCGATTAAGCCGATACCAAAACCTGCAACATTTTTGGCAGCGCTGGCAAAGGGAGTATCTGAGCTAGCTACAAGAACGTCGTAAGTAGGCTCAGCCGGTTGATAATCGCCTTCTACCAGGAACCATGTTGGTAGTACGAGATGATGATTTACCACCACTAAAATCGCGACTTGGGAGAATCACAGAGTGCCATCCTGGGCAGGACCGTACCATCCGAGTAGTATCCATTCAAATGGGCCATTCTGTCCTGAAAAGACCTGTGTCAAAAGTCTGTATTGTATCCATCGATGAATAACTCCCTATTACAATAGGACATTAACATTTCAGACCTGATATTATATTAGTTATTTGTTGAATTATTCGTATACTGAATGTTAAGAACACTATTATGTCCTTCAAATTTGTTGAAAAATTAAACATATCGTCATGATAATAATGGATGATCCTAATTTTATTAGTCAGCGTGCTTCATTTTTGTTGAATATTGTATTTCGTTGTCTTTCAGTGTACATTATAGGGTTAATGTTAACGTACGTTCTCTACTTCAAGTTTCTTTTCTCACGTATGTTTGGAAATTTCAAATGTAAAAGATTCTTAAGCACTTTAGCACTTTAGCTGTATATTTAGTCTACGTTGTGACTTTTCTAATTGTAAATTTGTTTCATTGTTGAAAGATATTCTTTCAACGGTGGGCGGGATGTTTAGAGTTTAGACTAGAGAGTACTACAGTTAAACCATAAATTCCATTCCTCCAACTTAAGTCCGTTTAGTTTGTGCAAAGGCACGATTTGGCCTTCAGGAGTAAGTGTGACTGCTGATCGAACACTAGCTGACAAAGCGTGGCAACGAGTCTTTTCTAAAGACTCTGGTCTTGGTGAAAAAGCAGCTGCAGTAGCTATAACTAACAGCATGAATGCTAAATCAAAGCTGGGTATGGGACTGAGGAAGAAGAATAAAAAAAAGTTAAAGAAACGAGTAGTGCTGAGGAAGATTGTAGATGCAACTAAAAAATCTATAATCCCCAGTTATGATGCTCAAGTCGCCATCGAGGCTGCGGTAGAGAGTGCTAAAAAAGCTGTTAAAAAAGCGGGTGGTAGACTTCAGGTGAGAGCACCTTGTATTCTACCTATACCCTCGAAAGTTGGCGGTGTTTTACCTCTGATTCCAATTTTCGCTGGACTTAGCGCGGTTGGCGCTCTTGCTGGTGGAAAAGCTGGTGTGGCAAAGGCTGTGAATGACGCAAGCGCAGCAAAAAAGCAGCTACCAGAAGCTCATCGCCATAATAAAAAAATGGAGGAAGTAGCTCTTGGTAAAGGGCTGCACTTGAAACCTTACAGAAAAGGGTTAGGTCTTCACATAAAACCCATCAACAAGATCAAGGAATAAGGAGAAAACGAATGTTAAAAAACTTGTAGTGAAGCTACTACGACGACCACTAACCGATTTTGATTTGCTCAAGTATGCCAAGACTGTAAAGATTCCCCATTTTCGCGGAGTCTTTATGCGAAATGAATTGCCTAAAAGAGGACTTCATCGTTATGAGTCAGCTATCATTAACCTTGATGATAAAGAAGGCCCTGGGACGCATTGGGTAGCATACAAAAAGAGTAATAATGAAACATTATACTTTGACAGTTTCGGTAATCTTCAACCACCGTCTGATCTTTTCAAGTATCTCGGTGCTGGTAGCTTCATAAAATACAATCACGAAAGATATCAAGAATATAATACATTTAAGTGTGGCCATTTATGCCTTAAATTCTTGTATGGGCAGCTTAGTGTACCGAACAAATATTATCTACTATATAAGAGCATGTAACTGCCTATGAGGAATCAGTATACAGGAAGACATCATCATGGATGAATCATTCACTCTGACTATTTCAGGCAACTTATCAGTGCTTGAAGCTGAATACTTTCCACCCATAGAGCTCTCATCAAAGAAGAATTATGCTCTTGGTCTCGTTGAATTACTCACATTTAATTCAATTCCTAACGTTGATGATGGAAACAATAAATTTTACATTGGTGATCACGTTGTGACCATACCACCTGGCAGCTATGAAATTGAAGATATTGAAAAATATATACAGATGTGTCTAGCGAATGAAAACTATTCTGTTGTAATAGTACCAAGTAGCAGTGGTGAGATTGAGAACTATGTGCAAAAGAATCTAGAAATTGAAGATATGATAATAAGTATCAAGCCTAACAACAATACTTTCCGCAGTGAAATCAAAAGCAGTCGAGAAGTTAATTTTAAACCTAAAGATTCTATTGGTCAATTGTAAGGATTTGAACCACGTGTTCTTCCGGCTAACAAACTGCATACATCAGATCTACCAGTAGCCATTCTTAAGTCAATGATCTCAGAGTTGAGTGTAATATAACAACTGGAGCATATATTAACAATCGCAAACTTCACACAATTCATGAATTCTTTCCAACTGTCCCACCAGGATATAAGATCGTAGAAGTACCATCACAAGCCATTTACCTTCCGATCGTCGTGAAGACAATACATCATATTCAGCTCCGCATAGTGGATCAAGACGGAGACTTGGTAAACTTTCGAGGAGAGACTATAACGATTCGATTGCACGTCAAATCAATGTGATGGGTTTTATTTATAATCGTAAAGTGGGTGGAAGTTATATAAGCAAGCCACCATGCGAGAAAATAATCAGTCTTCAATCAGCTCGCAAGAGGTTAACATCTCAGAGAGTTCGCATTCTGAAGGAACTAGGTCTCAGAGTGATACCTTTCCAAGAAAGAAGAAAAATCGAGCATTAATTTATATATTTATTATTTGTTGTTGCCGATGCTATAAAGATGGAAGAAATACTGAATATTCTAGATCAAGTTAGCTATGATGAATCTTTAGCACACGATGAGATTCATTCTCATCAGCTTTATGCTTCGTCATCATTTAACAACAGTGATGAGATTCGAATTGCAATGCAACATCAAGATTTGTACATTCTTCCAAGCAAAAGCTCATTGCATATACATGGAAGACTTGTCAAATCCGATGGAACTAATGTGACAGTTACAACTTTGGTTGGCAATGCCATCTGTTTTTTATTCGATGAAATTCGTTATGAATTGAATGGTATTGAGATTGCCCGATGCAAAAAGGTCGGACTTACCAATACTATGAAGGGGTACGTTTCTCTAACTCCTAATCAGCTTAATTTTGCTGAGAATGCAGGCTGCCCTGATGCAGATTTAACTGCCAAAATCACAAATGAAGATGGATACTTTGATGTAACCATACCACTCATCATGATCCTCGGCTTTGCTGAAGATTATCGAAAGATCATTGTGAATGCTAAACATGAACTCATTTTAACGAGATCACATACTGACTTGAATGCTGTAATGCAAAGTACACGAGAAAATCCTGAAGAATTCAAAATTTTACTCAATAAAGTGGAGTGGATGGTTCCCTACGTATTTGCTGGAGATCGTCACAAGCTACAATTGTTGAAATTTATTGAGAAGGATCCACTCATAACACTGAATTTCCGAACGTGGGAAATGTATGAGTATCCTCTAATTCCTGCTATACAAAAACACGTGTGGACTGTGAAAACTTCAACGCAGTTAGACAAACCACGATATTTTATACTGGCTTTTCAAACAGATCGGAAAGATCAACGTAAAAAATATGCCAACATTTTTGATCATTGCAGCATCACAAACGTAAAACTCTTCTTAAATTCCCAATATTATCCATACAGTAATTTAAATCTAAACTTTGATCAAAATCAATTTTCTCTATTGTATGAAATGTATGCTAATTTTCAATCTTCATATTATTATCGAAAAGAGCCTGAACCTCTACTAAAGAAAGAGACCTTCAAAAAATATGCTCCACTAATTGTTATTGATTGCTCAAAACAAAATGAGTTCCTTAAACAGGCTTTAGTGGATGTGCGATTAGAATTCAAATCAAGTACCAATTTTCCTATTAACACAGCAGCCTATTGCCTAATCTTACATGATCGCATTGTCCAATACCAACCAATCAGTGGTGTGGTGAAGAAGCTGTGAGGTGGTGGGGGTAATGATGAGTGGAGGGGAAGAGTGTCAGCAAGGTATAAAACAGCTGATTCTGGCCAGAAAAATCATTTTCTGTCAAGATGGACTACGTTGTGGATGTTCACGGCTTTAAGAGACCATACAACGACTTTGTCTTTAAGGAGTTGGCCATTCTCCCCCTCCAGGATGATGCTCAACCACTAGTCTTTCTTTTCGAACCACCCTGCAGCTGGAGTTCACTACCTGAACGATACAAGAGCGAAAATCTATGGCTAGTCTACAATTACCATGGAATGAACTGGACTGCTGGTGACGTACCCTATGAAGAATTAAGACTCCTACTTCGAGAATTCATAGCAAGTGCACGTACAGTATAAGTAAAAAGTTTAGAAAAGAAAAGATGGATAGAAAATATGTATGCAATGTACAAAATCTGGAAGATTTTAGCTGCCCTTCTATATATAGTACATCAGCAATGACGAATGTATCGACAAATGTAGATGAAGTTGACAACACTACGCTTACATAATTTTATAATCAATGTGAACTCTATATTTAAAAAAAAACTAGGTTAAGATTTTTTGTAAAACTAGATTAAGTTTTTCCGATGAATAAATGTTATAAAATGAAAATAAATATGTGAATATACTTCCTATCGTATTAGTTTTAAGATAATTTAATTATTTTTAACTTAGTTTTATTAGTTTAATTAAAATAATTAAGTCACTTTCAATTTTTTTTATAAATATAAGTTTTATCTTTTTTTTGTCTTCGGCGCATGCGCAGTAGAATATATTTTCTTTGTGCCATCTCTAAATTAGAGTGGAAGTAGTAAAGAGGTTTAATGATTTTTGACTTGATATAATTGGTTTAAATAAAATAGTTAAGTCACTTTCCATTTTTTAATAAATATAAGTTTTATATTTTCTTGTCTTTGGCGCATGCACAATAGAATATATTTTCTTAGCGCAGTCTCTAAATTAGAGTGGGAGGAGTGAAGAGTTATAATTATTTTTAATTTAATTAGTTTAATTAAAATAGTTAAGTCACTTCCAATTTTTTTTCATAACTAAGTTTTCTCTTTTCATGTCTTTTGCGCATGCACAATAGATTATATTTTCTTTGTGCAGTCTCTCAATTAGAGTGGGAGTGGTGAAGAGTGGGGGCAGCTTCCTATATGAACTGGGTTGCTGATCTATTTTCTTCATTCCAACGTCTCCGAGGTTGACTGAAGCTTCAACTGGAACAAAACCTCTGACGCTTCATCAGGAGTATGGATCTTTAGAAGATCAACACCGCTGGCCTCATGGAGGGATTCCTGCCAACGAAGCCGCTGTCCGAGTTGACTCCTAGACATAAATATCTTGTGACGAAGATCGTGAAGGTTTAAACCAAGTATGGCGCCAAAATCATTGTGGAGCTGGATAATAGATTCAGCACATTTTTACCTCCAAGGCTCCTGAAAGTTTTCGAAGATGGCATCTTGGAGGAGATGCATGAAGCTGCTTCTTCGAGGCAGCTTCATCTGCGTTATATTGGCGGACCTTTTAATGATATAGATTTTCAGCTTGTATCTTAAATTGTATATAAGATGACTCAATAAATCATATTATAATGAATATATAAAACTGTATTTCTTATTTACTATAATAAGATTTAAGTATGCTATCATATACATATACATATCATATACAACGGCGATACCACGCTGAAAACACCAGTTCTCGTAAGATCACTGAAGTTAAGCATTGTTGGGCGCGGTTAGTACTTGGATGGGTGACCGTTCAGGAATACTGCGTGCTGTTGGCCCGTCGTGGGTCTGGTGGGCCCACATTGGTAGTAAATATCCACCTAGAAACACTACCCGAATCGGGTAAGTGAGGCAATGAACTTTCGAGTTCGAACTGCTAATCTATGTATGTATGTATCATATACATAAGTAAATTAAGCTAAGCATAAAAACATTCAAAGAAAGCTAAGCATAAAAGCATGCAAAAAAAAACATGAAACGTTCAAAAAAAGCATAAAGAATTTTACAAAGCGTGCAAAAAAAGCCTGCAAAATATAATTACAAAAGAAAAATAGATACAATGAATAAAATTAATATAATGATTAAAATTACAAATAAAATATGTATACAATGAAAAAAATACAAAGAGGTGCAAAAGACTATATAAAATGAATAAAAATACAATGAGATGCAAAAGACCGTGTACAATGAAAAAAAATACAAGGATGTGCGAAAGACTATATACACAACAGAAAACTGTAAAAAAATATTTGGTAAAATCGAAAAAATGTGAATAGAAAATAAGTTGGAAAAAAAACATTTCAAAAATATAATGAATAAATTTAAAAAGAGCTTGCAAGCATTGCAAAAAAAAAGCTATAAAAGCTATCGCTTCTTCTCCTTCTTGAGGATCTCTATGGCTTGCATCCTCCTAGCTTCCATCTCTTCTTGATGGGGCCAAGGTGCAGCTGCCCCTTGACGCATTGTTAATGTGCATTGCGTTCCTGTTGGTGGTGGTTGTATGGACGGTTGTGTTAATGTTGCTGTATGTGGTTGTACACTGTTAAAAAAGCGGAGTTAAAATCAACTCCGAAGCATACCCTATAAAAGTCCCACTGTTTTGAGTAAACGGCAAGCGGAGTAGAAGAAGACGAGTTAAAATGTAACTCTTGGAAAAGAACTCCCTAACTGCACTGTCCGGAGTTATTTCAATCAACTCCGTCCTGACCCTATAGTTGTCCCACGACACCATAAGAAGTTGATTTTAAGGAGTAAATATCGCTGAAAAGGAACGCTGAAGGGAGTATATCGCGTCGGTGCGATTTGTTATTTAATATTTAGAAAAAAGATTTAAAAAGACGATAAAAAGAGTGATCTATGGCAACCAGACAAAGCGGGTGAAAATTGTATGTATGAATCAGAATTGGGATACGAAGATTTCATAGACGCCGGTAAGTATAATTGTATATAATAATAATTATGAACATAGCCATGATGCTCTTGAATCTTTTTGTACGATTTAAAAAACTCATGTGGATTATTCCTGTTAAAATTGGTAAATAAGACAAATAAGTTCATTTACTCAGAAATGTCAAGGAATATTTTTTGAATGCTCCGAAAGTGTATTAAAAACAATTTTCCAAGCATTTCTTGATCAATTTTAAAAGGAATAATCCAAACGAGTTTTTTAAATCGTACAAAAAGATTATTAATACAATTAATACAATATATACAATGATACTTACCGGCGACTATGAGTTCTTTGTATCCCAATTCTGATTCATATATACAATTTTCACTCACTTTGTCTGGTTGCCATAGCTCACTCTTTTTATCACCAACATAATTCACTTTCCTAAAAATTAAATAACAAATCGCACTGACGCGACACGCGACCATCTAGAATTCTGGATTCTAGAATTTTCATGTTTCGAGTTCGCACTTTCGCAGTTTCGCACGTGTTGACTTGCGGCCACGATGTGGCGAACAACTGCGAAGAGAGTGTATTGCACGTTTTCTGCGAACGCAGCTCCGAACATAAACTCCATAAGAAGTCCCGCCACAACTCTTTAACTCCGGATTGAGCATGGGTTGAGATTTTGTTTCTGTGCGGTGCGAATTAATTATATTCACTCTGAATGCACTTCAGAACCTTTTGCTCACTGTATTTTACTCTAGAGTAAAATATGCGGAGTTGAATGTATTCGATACTGAGTCGATTTTATAATCCGAAAAATTGTACTCTCAACTCCGCTAGCCATTAACTCCTCAAATTTTTAACAGTGTATGGATGGTTGTGTAGATGTTGCTGTCTGTGGTTGAGTGGATGTTTTGTTTTTCTTAGTATTGGTGGTGGTGGGTTGTACTGGTTTGGTTTTCTTTCTTTCGCAGGGATTTTCTGTAGGTGATTCCATTAATTGCAAAATTCGCTTTTTAGATAGAGAAGGTTTTCAAATTGATGGAGTAGGTGTGAGGGAAGATGTGGAAGGTTTTGAAATTGATGAAGTGGGTGTGAGGGAAGATGTAGAAGGTTTTGAAGTTGATGGAGTAGGTGAGAGGGAAGATGGTTTTGAGATTGATGGAGTAGGTATGAGGGAAGATAGTTTCGGTGTTGATGTCAGAGAACGAAGAGTGAGTGTTTGTGTTGAAAGAGATGTGTGAGTTGGAGGATCTTTGATTGAATCGTCATCACTCAACTTTAGTTGATCCTCCAAACTCATGCTAGGCTGCTGTTTTGCCGCCGATTCTAGAGCTTCTAATAGAGTCGGTTGTGCAGGTGCTATGATTGATGTATTAGGAGGAGAAAGTATGAATTCTGTGTTGGGATGAATGGTGGCATTGAGGGATGAATGGTGGCATTGAGTGCATGAATGGTGATTGAAGTTGGGGTATGAATGATGGTTGAATCTGTGGCATGAATGACGGTTGAATCTGTGGTATGAATGGATATGTGTATCGAGGTGTGAATTGTAGAAAGAATGGTTTCAAGAATTGTTGTTGCTGTTGGATAAATAAAATTTGTTCAGATTGGATCTGTTGTGTGATGTTGAGTGGGTGTGTAGAGTTCAGTGGGTATGTGATTTCGAGTGGGTGTGTGATGTTGAATGGATGTGTGACGTTGAGTGGTTGTGAGGAGTTGAGTGGGCGTGAGATTTCGAGTGTGTGTGTGATATTGAGTGGTTGTGTAACGTTGAGTGGCTATGTGTCGTTGAATATAGTTGATCTTGGAGGTTCCCGTTAAAAAGAAAAAAATGGATTAGAAACTGTACTAGTTTTTTCAGGTTTATATATTTTTTCATTAAATTATATTTTATTCCCTATTAGATTAGCTTGTTTTAGATTAGCTTATTTTACATCTAACTTTATGATTTTAAGTTTAGGTTTATAATTTTAACTTAGCTTATTTTTCATTTAGTTGTAGTTTGATGAAAATTAGTTTATTTTTTATTTAGTCAAAGTTTAGATTCCTTTAGGTTAGTTTGCAAATTTTAGGTTAATTTACGTTTGTGTGTATGTTTGTTTTTCATTTTATTTTATTTTATTTTAGATTTGCTTATTCACATTCCTTTATTTTAATTTATTTTAGTTTTCAAATTTTTAGATTAATTTGTGTTCACATTTTTTTCATTTAATTCTAGTTTATTTAAATTTACATGAGAAAAAATTCGCTTAACCTACCTGCGTACTGCTAGCTCTTTCTAACCGGGCTAGAGTCCGGTTAATTTCGTCAAGCTGCTGCAGCTTCTGTTCAATCTGTACAAACGAATTGGTATTGATTTATTATAGAAAACAAAGAAATAAAATCAATTAATTTATTATATGCATAACATGTACATGATCAAAAAAAGAGGTTACACTCCGCGCTCCCTTATACGACATTCTCCTATACGTCCGCTCCATTATACGACCAGTTGCCGCTCCCCTATACGACGGAAAGGTCGTTCTCCACCATCCCCACTCTTCCGCTCAAAGCTCGCGCGGGAAGCAAATAGTCTCGCGCGTGAATATGATGTAGTCAGCTGTCAGTGACACAGGATTCAACGCGCATGCGCACAACCATGTGAGATTGTTGGTATTGCAAGTGGAAGGGTCCCCCTTGCGCCGTCGTATAAGGGAAAGTTCTCGGTCCCGTGCTCGTCGTATAAGGGAGCGCGGAGTGTATCTATATCTCATTTAAATTTAAAATTATTATATGTAAAACGTGTTAAAAAAGAGGTTATCTGTACCTCATTTAAATTTAAAATTATTATATGTAAAACCTAATAATAATAATAATATGTGGCGACCCCATCGCCCGAGAGCTCTGGCTCTTGCAGTCAGCCACGTTGCTTTGGGCTAACTCCCCAATGCAATGAATTATGCGGTTACGACACCAGTATCGCGCAGTGCCACTCACAATAGGCCTCTCTCGGATGAAGGCCATGGTTCAGTTGGGAGTAGCAATAGGACCGAACCGAAGCGACGACCAGGCAATGGCCCCGGACAAACGCGAGAACATCGATTTAAGTGGTCGGACCAACTCAGGAGGGACATCCTTACCTGTTGGCAAAGAAGCTCACCGGCGCGAAGAGGACTCATGCAGAGCTTACATGACCGTTGGGTCAATATGCACCCGGAATATGCTCATCAAACGCCTCAGTATTTAAGAGATCAGGTATCCTTTTTGCGAAAAAACGGATATGAAGCTCTTTATCAACAAGAAGAAGAGCAGCATCCTCCAGCGAACATTCCACCCGTTCCAGCAAGACCACCTTTGCAGATAGCCGATAATGCTAACATGAGAAGTAGGAGATCTATCCACCAAAAAGTCTTTCTCAGGATGGACAAATTAGCTGAAGCTAATACTGCTCTTCCCGATTTGCTCCCCGAAGATGTTAATTTCTGGAATCTGAACTGTGTTGTTTACAAGAAGGCGGTCTCCCTGCTTAGCGACAGTAGAAGTAACGATACTTCAGTACGTCTGAGTAAGACTCGCGAACGTATTGCACAGCTTCAATTCAAAATTGAAACGGCGAGACGGCATGCATCAAATATTCAGTATGTTGGATCAGTCTCTTTCAATAGCGAAACAGCGCCTTGAACGGCGAGTAAAGTGGATTCAGGAAAATTCCACCTTTTCTACTCATCCTTCCCGTCTGTTCAATAAAACGTCACGTGCCGTTAAAAATCCGCCTAGTCGAGAAGAGATTCAAGTCTTCTGGGAACAAGTATATGGAGATACTTATCAGCTAAATGAAGACGCTTCAGATATATCACTCTTTCGTAACTTTTGCCAAAGGCAAAGGTTACAAGGTCCAGAGGAAGAGTGTCCACTAATTACTGCTGAAGAAGTGAAGAAAGTTATCGCTAGAACTAAGAACTTTTCAGCGCCAGGGCCAGATAAAATCAACAACTTTTGGTGGAAGAAGTTTACTTCTACGCACCAACATCTAGCTCGTATATTTACTACTTTCTTAAACGGAGAACAACCCGTCCCGCAGTTGCTAGTGGAAGGACGCACGGTATTGATCCCTAAGACCGGAAATTTGTCAACTCCAAAGAACTACAGGCCCATAGCTTGTTTAAACACCAGCTACAAGCTATTCACTGGCATCCTCAAAGAGAGGATATTAACATATATCGAGCCGGTATGGAGTGCAATAGTTGAACAACGTGGATGCAAGAGAGGTCTGGCAGGTTGCAGGGAGAACCTGCTAATAGACAGGTGTATTACACAGGACTCGATCAGGTATCGACGCAATCTGTCCATGGCTTGGATTGACTACCGTAAGGCATTCGATAACACGAACGATGAGCTACTTATTAAGCTCATTGAGTGCATGGAGGTGCATTCAAAAATAGTGAGATGCATAAAAGAGCTTATCCTCTTGTGGCGGACAAGATTTGTCATAACATCTGACAAAAGACAAGTGACTACAAGCTATATCACATATAAGAGGGGGGGTCTTCCAAGGAGACTCTCTAAGTCCGATACTTTTCTGCATCTCCCTCTTGCCTCTAGCTATTGTGCTCCGAGGCAAAAGCTCTGGATACCTATGTGGCCCGCCGAACAAAAGAGAATATAAGGTCAACCACCTTTTATACATGGACGACCTTAAACTCTTTGCTTCCTCGAAAGAGGACCTTAACATCCTTGTGGGGGCGGTGAATAGGTACTCTAAAGCGATTTGCATGAGCTTCGGACTGGACAAGTGTACCTGCGTCCACCTACGCCAAGGAAGATTAGAAACTACATCATCGCGTCACGATCAGGATGTTCAACTCATAGGCGGAAATACCATTTAACATATTGGTATTGGAGAAACATATACATATCTTGGAATGCCGCAAGCGGAAACCCAGGATGTGCGTGTGTTAAAAACGGCCCTTGGAAAAAGGTATCGCCAAATTCTCAGAAAAATTTGGGCTTCCGAATGATCTGGAAAGAATAAGATCCAGGCGACCAATATGCTGGCCGTTCCTATACTGCTCTACACGTTTGGTGCAGTAAAATGGAACGTCGATGAGTTGAAGCAACTTGACCGAAGCACATGCAAGATGATGACAATCCATCGAAGTCATCATCCTAGATCTTCCGTACCTCGAATATACCTCTCTTGAGATAAAGGGGGTAGAGGCTTGCTGGGCTTAGAGTGTCTTCATCGCAGAACGGTTCTGGCTATAGCCTGCTCAGTTCTAAATAGCACAGATTTTCTTATGAGACTCGTACATCAACATGAAGTCGTCAATGCTGTGGCGTTTCTATACCATGCCGCAGATAGGGCCGCAGAAGAGCTTGGCCTCCCATTTGATTCCAGCGACACTACACATGGCCTAGCATCACTAACACCTTTGGTGCTCAAAAGTCGTGTACAGGGAGCAGAACATACGCTTCTACTAAAAGAACATGCTGACAAGCCCCTTCATGGTAAATTCTACGGCACTATACGTAGAGAAGAGCTCTCGATGGGTCTGTCCAACATGTTTCTCAAGTCTGCTGGATTAAAATCGGAGACTGAGGGATTTCTTTTTGCCTGTCAAGACGGCATTATAGACACCTTAGTTTACCGCGAGCGCATAATAAATATACCTGTAGGCGATACCAGCTGCCGAGCGTGCAAGCAAGAGCCAGAAACACTTGGACATGTTCTCAGTGGATGCTCAAAATATTTACGCTACCGGTACATAGAGAGACACAATGCGGCTCTAAAAGTGTTATATTACCATCTTAGGCACCTTCTATGGTGTTGATCTGTTGCCCGTCTTGCCATACGCCCAGGGGGATTTCGAGTCCGTTGTGGAGAATGATCAGTGTAAGATCTACTGGAATTTCTCATTCTCCACCACTCAACGTATCAGTGCTACGAAACCTGATATTGTTCTCCAAGATCTGAAGAACAAGATCATTTACGTGATTGAATTCTCGGCACCAGCCCATGGTAATATCACGGCAAAGGAGGAAGAGAAACGGGTGAAATATCAAGCACTTATTTTCGAGCTGAGCAGGCTCTACCAAGGCTTCAAAGTCCATCTTGCAGTTCTCATAATCGGCTGTCTTGGAGGTATGAAAGCTTCATTTATTAGCCAACTCAACAAGATTCCGGCTTGCCAGCGTCAGACTCATTCCATCGCGAACCGGATGCAAAAGGCTGTTCTTCTGGGATCGCTTCATCTGGTCCGTCAACACTGTTCCTCATAACATTCTACAAAGATTGGTAGCTCTAAAAAAGTATCCAGAGGTGAAACCTTCATCTCCAACTGTCCCGTCTGCCGCGTAAGATCATCCGCGGCTAGAGACCTGACTCCAAGGAACAGTGTTGCCCGATGTTATCTCGCGTAAATTTCCCGCTCTTGCTTACCTTCTAGGACAGAAGGAGCAGAAGCGGATGACGTACACGTTCCAGTTGCGTCGGGATTGGTTGCTTTAAGGAACCATGATCGTAGCTTCCGGAGCCTACAACTTCTCATAGTAAACTATGGTTCAGTTGGGAGTAGCAATAGGACCGAACCGAGGCAACGACCAGGCAATGGCCCCGGACAAACGCGAGAACATCAATTTAAATGGTCGGACCAACTCAGGAGAGACATCGTTACCTGTTGGCAAAGAAGCTCACCGGCGCGAAGAGGATTCATGCAGAGGTTACATACCCGTTGGGTCAATATGCACCCGGAATATGCTCATCAAACGCCTCAGATTTTAAAAGATCAGATATCCTTTTTGCGAAAAAACGAATATGAAGCTCTTTATCAACAAGAAGAAGAGCAACATCCTCCAGCGAACATTCCACCCGTTCCAACAAGACCACCTTTGCAGATAGCCGATAATGCCAACATGAGAAGTAGGAGATCTATCCACCAAAAAGTCTTTCTCAGGATGGACAAATTAGCTGAAGCTAATACTGCTCTCCCCGATTTGCTCCCCGAAGATGTTAATCTCTGGAATCTGAATTGTGTAGTTTACGAGAAGGCGGTCTCCCTGCTTAGCGACAATAGAAGTAACGATACTTCAGTACTTCTGAGTAAGCCTCGCGAGCGTATTGCCGATGGTAATATCACGGCAAAGAAGGAAGAAAAACGGGCGAAATATCAAGCACTTCTTTTCGAACTGAGCAGGCTGTAAAGACCAAGGCTACAAAGTCCATCTTGTAGTTCTCATAACCGGCTGTCTTGGAGGTATGAAAGCTTCATTTATTAGCGAACACAGCAAGATTCCGGCTTGCCAGCGTCAGGCTCATTCCATCGCGAACCGGATGCAAAAGGCTGGTCTTGTGGGATCACTTCATCTGGTCCGTCAACACTGTTCCTCATAACATTCTACAAAGATTGGTAGCTCTAAAAAAGTATCCAGAGGTGAAACCTTCATCTCCAACTGTCGCCCGTCTGCCGCGTAAGGTCATCCGCGGCTAAAGACCTGACTCCAAGGAACAGTGTTGCCCGATGTTATCTCCGGTAAATTTTACGCTCTTGCTTACCTTCTAGGACAGAAGGAGCAGAAGCGGATGACGTACACATTCCAGTTGCGTCGGGATTGGTTTCTTTAAGGAACCATGATCGTAGCTTCCGGAGCCTACAAATTCTTACGTAAAATAATAATAGTAAAATAATTATTTTTAAACTTACCTCTGAATTTTTAAAATCCATTGCTACTTTTTTTTTTTGCTTTTTTAATGAAAACGAAAATTGAAATTAACACGTGGTCTGTCAACGTCTTTCTAGCTTTGATCTATTTCAGGGTTGGTCAGTTACGCGTAACTCGAGTATTTTCTACGTATAATAATTCTGTTGAATGCGTTATAGTAATTGAAAATAATAATTATGACTGGGCTGGAAAGAAATACCCAACATCATAATGTAATCCCATGGAAGGATTTGTTTTCTGAGCGGAAGAAGGAAGGACAGAGAACTTTCGCAAAGTGTCTTTTCTGCGATAAGGTGTTAAAAAATACTAGTTTAAAACGTCTACAAAGCCACAGATATGGAAATAATTGTTGATTCTTTCGATAATAATAATTATGGGTCATATTGAATAATATTATATATGTAATTATGCAGGGTCTCTCTAATTATAACCTCAAACTGCTCAAACATTTATTCAAATTCAAGGAATTTTTAAATATTGGCATTTGGTGCGAGATTCACGAGCGAACACGGCGACCACGACCCACAAGAAAAATAGGTTATGAGAAGTGTTTTTCGATATTGACGCATGCGCACTGAACGTTTCCATTCGGGCGTGATATACGTCAAATCACGTAGAAAACTAGAGAGGTAATATACGTGGTAATATGCGCGTAGAAAACCACGTATAATACCTGGAATATTATACGTTACCAACCCTGATCTAATTACTATATAGACCGGATACACATGTGAACCCGTTTAAATTCACCACTTGCACACTAGTGGCGCTGTTTGCGGATGAGATGAAGCGCGCGAATATTCAAAATGAGAATATAGGAGAAAGTATTTAAACAGGGTTTATTGATACATTAAATTAGAAATAAGAGGAGAAGGTGTAGTTTTACCACTTTTACTATAAAAATATATGAAGAAATGGTCGGGTAGGGGTTTCATCAGTTTTTAACATTTGATAAAGTCGAGGGAATCCCAAGGCTGGGGCTCAAGGTCGGTAAGGTAGAACCCTGACGTATCGACTGAGGATCAATGCATGCCAGTAATCTTCATTACCGACTGATAGTAATATCGACTGTCGGTAACTTGCGACGGTGGCACCATCTGTTGGCACATTTCACATTAGGAATCTGTGCGTAAGGAGACTGTCCGATGCAGAGACTCTAGTGGCGCTGTTTACGGATAAGATAAAGCGCGTGAATATTCAAAATGAGGATATAGGAAAAGGCATTTAAAAAGGGTTTATTGATACATTAAATTATAAATAAGAGGAGAGGGGGTAGTTTTACCAATTTGACTATAAAAATATAAGAAGAAATTGTGGCGTAGGGGTTTCATCAGTCGTTAACATTTTTATAAAGTCGAGGGAATGTCAAGGCTGTGGCTCAAGGTCGGTAAGGTAGAACCCTGGCATATCGACCAAGATTCACTGCGCGACAGAAATCTGCATTACCGACTGATGATAATACCCACTGTCGGTAATACCGAATGTCGTTAACTTGCGGCGGTAGCGCCATCGGTAGGTACATTAGAAATCTGCATTGCTGACCGAGGGCACTTACCGACTGCCGGAGACATAGCATGGAACGGAACCTGCTCGGTCGGTAAGTGGCCTCGTGTCCGTATAGCCCTACTACTCCCTTGCATAATTTTAGGGCCATTTAAGGCTCCTGAAATATCGTCGACCAAAAGTTAGCGTTATAAAAAGTGCGTGATGAAAATCATAAAACCCATTCTTTCCACTCGCATAATTTAGGGCTCATTAAGGACTAATTTGGGCCCGTAGTCCCAAATTTAGGGCTCCAATATTTTTTTCTTAAATACTGTTTGCGCTAGCTTAACGTTAAGAATACAAGAATGCCAAAGATGTCAAGAGGGGCACAATACACTAGATTTCAAAGATTTCAAACATATACCATTAAGCCATTTCCCTTTCGGCGAGCCTCAAGGGGTAAGCGTGACACTACCCGATTCGGGTAGTGTTTCTAGGTGGATAGTTACTTGTAGTAAATAACTACAAGTGTGGGCTCACCACACCCACCACCGCCAACAGCAACGCAGTAGTATCAGACGGTCACCCATCCAAGTACTAACCGCGCCCAACACTGCTTAACTTCAGTGATCTAACGGGAACTGGTGTTTCCAGCGTGGTATGGCCGTTGCCATAAACGATTTTAAATATTTCAAAAGAATACGAAATATTTCACAAATACTTCGCAAATGTTGAACCATTGCAAAAGATTTGAACAAATTTGAGGAGATTTTACAAGATTTCAATGATTTGAAAGGAACACAAAAGATTTCACAAACAAAAATTAAAGAAAGCTTTCACAAATATTTGAAAGATTTCATAAAAACTGCAATGTGTGGTAAGACGATTGATAGTTTTGGACAAAATCACGTACAACTGCGTACATAGAGTACAGTCAAATTAGCTTAAAGGAGGCCATTTTGTAGAAAAAAGTAGCAGATTTTCCTTTTTATTTCAACAACTACACGCGCTATAAATTATTCTCATGAGGAAACGAAGATGCGCAATGAAATTTCACATTTAAATATATGTTTCAAAAATTAAAATTTGAAACATTTTTTACAAGCTCTCAGGGTCAAAAAAACTAAGCGCTTGACTTCTATAACATGTTATTGCAGACAGCCCTTGAGTTGTGCAAACATGCAAAGCTTGTGTCTAATGCGAATCAATCTGGTATTTTCGGATGAAATTGGGCGACACATATTATCGATATCTTGCATGTTTGTATAATCTGCCCGTTTATACAGAGAGCATGGTTATTGTCATTTAATGTACAAAAGTTACTACTTTCAGAGTAAGTTTTCCGAAAATGGTACCGTTACATTGATTCGGCGTGAATATTGCAAACCGTTTTTCTGTACATTTCTGTACTTTTATTTTATTACAAATCTGCATGTCATGATATTATCCACACCCAACAACCTCCACCCACCCAACCTTTTGGGAATTCACCCACTCCTTTGTGTAGGGGCCCCTAGTTTTCGTATACGATGTGTTCGACCCTGAATGAATCAATGTGGGTCATAGTGGGCGCTTCATTACCTGCAGACTTGAGTCATAACGGATCGTACTTTTTCCTTTTCCCGTAGGGTCACGCAAAAAAAATTCCGAGCATGATAACTAATTTAACTGCTCCCTGCTTCGCGGAATAGTAGAACACTGTATCAGAAAATTAAATTTTTTTTCTTTTAATTGTTACATGAAAAATAGATTTTTTTTCTCGAAAAAAGTGACATGTACCGCCAGTCATTATACCCTTTAGATTATTTATACAAAAAATCAGACAAAATGGCTTCGCCGCTTGGCCTGAATCCAACTTTTGCGATTTACATTCGATTTCCTTCCTCGTAGCCGCTCGGCGCCTGCTTTGACTAATTTTTATTTTTCCAGTGTCTATATTTACCGGAAAAATCCGGCTCTTTGTATCGAAATTTCGGTACAAGTAGTCCCTTTTCTCGGTCCTACTATTTGAACAGAAGAAGTCCGGCTGTTCATACCAAATTTCGATACACGTAACCGTGACAGTTTACATATTTTATTCCGGGCCGGCGGAACAAATTTTTCCCAGGTGTGGAGTTACGGAAGCAGTATGGGTTGGGGGGGGGGTGACAGATTTTTTGTTCTTTTTATAATATATGCGTGATTTATTTCATTTATAAGCCTACAAGGACATTATATAATATATTATTATATTATAAAAAATAAATATACGTAAATCGTTACTCTTTTTATTTTAATGTAGCAAAAATGCTTTTTCGTAGCTGATTTTTACATTCTCATCCTAATGAGAAGGTATTGGTTTTATGTAAAATTTCACTCAGTCGGTTTTCATCAAATCTCCACGTTTTGAGACCCCATGAGTCAGAAAAATGATTTTTACGAAGGTGTGAGTATGTAGGCACGATAACTTTCGAAAAAATGATCAGATTGGATTGAGCTTTGGCACACTTTTTTAAGGCCTAAAAGAAAAGGACTAGTTCGTTAGCCAGCTATTTTGAATCAAAATTCAAAAAATTAAAGCATTTTCAAAATTTTGGAGAACATTTTTTTCAGGATTTAAAAGTTCTATGTACGGCCATTTATAGTACTCGGAAATTCGAACAAGTTATTCTCACCACTTTTTTTGATAAAAAGAAAATTGTCAGAATTATAGCATTTTCAAAATTAAAAAAAAAACGAAAATTTTATGCCAAACAACGAACGATATGAAAAAAGTCAAAAAAAGAAAGACGTTGCTTCTTCAAAGCCCTACAAGATTATCATAATAACTTTTTGAATTTTCTTGAAAAATTGAAATTTTGATCGCACAAAAAATAATGAAAAATCGAAAATTCCATTTTGCGGTCAAACTATGCAAAGTACGAAAGAAGATAAGAAGACAAAAATTGTGCACGCAAAAAAGATCTACAGATTCGATATGAATCACTTTTTGATTTGACGCGTAGCTTTTGTTTTGCTCGTAAAAAACAACATTAAAAATAAACAAATTAAATTTTTAGACAAACGACACAAGCTACGAAAATAATAAATAGTCAAAAGTTGTTATTAATCATTTTTTGATAAGACGCGTAGTTTTTGTTTTAATCGTGAAAAATGACGTTACAAATAAAAAAATTAAATTAAAAAAAAAGACACAATGTACGATAAGATGTTTAATAATAAAATTGTTTTAAAATCAGATCTGAAAAATTGCTTTCAACCTTTTTTTCTCACGAGACACGTCATGAGAATATATTCGTTAAAGCCGAAGGTGCTTTAACAAATAAGAATTCACAATCACTAAATTTCAGGTGTCGATGTTTTGACTTTTAATTTTAATAGTCCTATGCAAAAATGTGGGCAGATTTTTCCAATAAAATTGTTAATAATGTTGACTCTATTGTTTTGCAACAACTCTTGGGTATAGGATGCTCTAAAAGTATATTTTTAAATAATGATTAGATCAATTCATTGACGCAAAAGATTTGGCACAAACAAAAATGTTGTTGATTGCACCAAATATGTGAAATAATATTTGTTTTTCAATTAATGTAATAAATAAATGTTATTTATTATAAGGAAACTGCAAGATTCTTTTTAGGACCGCATAATTGTCAAACAAAATTTAACTTTCAATTAGTATAATAATAAAAGCTTTTTTATCATAAAGAATTTGTAATTTGCTCTTTCGGTGCGCGTAATTGTCAAATATAATTTTACTTTAAATTAATTTGACACTAAATATTGTTTTATAAAAAAGTACCTACATGTAAGTTTTTTTAAGGAATATGTTTAAATAATTATTGGGTTAATTTTTTGACGCAAAGAATAAAACTGTGCATAATATATGTCTGCCTTCCTCAAAAATATTGTATAACGTTATATTTTTACGAATTGAAATAAAAGATTTTCAAATATATTGGTAATTATATGCAATTTACTAATTACATTTTGCCTGTAAAAAATATACTACAATGCAAGTAAACACGGAATATTACCTGAAAAAAAATTTCTAATTGGAGAAAAAGTGCTAATTTATATATGGAGAAAAAATTTTCCTACGCAGTAATAGAACTTTTGCCTAACAAATGTTTTGTAAAATTACTCTTGAAATTGAAACATTTTCTAAATAGTATGGAATTTTCTTATTCCCGAACTTATGAGCAAATTTTTCAAAGGAAAATAAGATATTTTCCGAGATATTTCCTATAATTGGAAAATTTCCCAAATATTGTAGGAATTTCTCATTCCCAAACAAGTATGTAAAATTTTCCAAACCGATCGAAATAATTCCTTTCAAAAAGGAAATTTTTTCAAAGTATTGGGAACATTTCCAACTTTTTTAGGAAAATAATTTTTGCTACCCAAAGTTGTAAATTTTACCTACAAAATTAGTGGGGGAAATTCCCGACATTTTTTACAGTGTATATTATTGTATATTAATATACAACACAATTATCCTTACGCACAAACTCAAAGCTCGCACATGCCCATAAAATGATGGACAGCTGACTGATGATGTGATTTTCTGAAATGAATATGAGACTGGTGGAAAAAACTGGAAAATATAGAAATGCTTTCTGAATTCCCAGGTATGGAGTACTCCTTAATGCAGGGTGGCTTTGACACTTTCAGTTTTAAATGATGAATTTAACATTTTCAATTTAAAAATAATAAAGTTTGGGATGCCTTATCCTAAAATTGTTTACTTTCAAAGACCTCAAATTTAAAGTTTTACTATTCTGAAGGATTATATTTTTTTAAATTTCATTTTGAAATGTTAATTTTCGCATTAAAAAATTAAAAAATACAGTTTTTCATGTTCAGGCAATTTTTTAACTAACATTGAAATGGTAAAGTGTTTTAAAGTATACAAAATATTGATTAATTATTAATTTTTACGATTTAAATTTTAATAATTAAACTTGAAATGGTTTCAATACCAAAAAAGTTTGAATTATTACATTCCTAATTTAAAAATTGTTTGCTTTTAAACCAGTAGTGTGTAAACATAACTCCACTCGAAATTTGACTTTGGGACATGAGTCGGTGGAATGTCCCATTTTTGGAACCGATCAAAATTAAATTGGACTTTTTCGATTCGATACAAACCAGCGCGTGTTTGAATGTCAAATTTTCTATATTCGAGCCAAGTTAGGAGAATTTTTCAATCCGATCCGCTTCGATCCAATCCAGCTACGTGTCGAATTTCAAATAGAATTGAAGAATTTTATCCTAGCTTGGATCGAATGTCAAAAACATTGGCATTTGTTCACGAGCTGGTTTGCAACTAATCGGAAAAATCGATATCAGCTCAGATAAGTTTGGAAAATTCGACATTCGCTCAACTAAAGGTTCACAATATTTAGAATTCTTTAATTGTATTCAGTTTTATATATATTATATATATATATATATATATATATATATATATATTCAGTTTTGTATATCTAATTTTTAAGCCTATTCGATTGTAATTCTTCAATCTGGAACTTTACAACTATAAAAATGTTGTTACCTCAATCTGATGTGAATTTTCAGTTACAGTACATAGCCTGTGACTTGGTTAATTTGTTGGATATAATTTATGAAACATTTTTTTCTTAATTAAATTAGTAAGCATTTCCGTCAAGAAAAACAATCTTGTGCAAACCTAATCTTAATATCAGTTTTTTGCCTCTTCAGTAAAGTTCGAGTCCTTAAGGCCATGTTACGAGTGGGTCACGTGACCGGATTCCTACCTTACCGACACTTTTTTTCAAAATCAACTTACGTTCACACGAAACGCGATATCGAGTTGAAAATTTGGGATAATAAATAAGAACCGCTAAAAAAGGCGGCTCTGGTCCTAAATTTTTATAATTATGAAAAAAGTTTTTTTTGTAAATAATTTTTTTTTCTTTTTTCATGATTATTAAAATTTAGAACCAGAGCCGTCTTTCTTAGCGCTTCTTATTTAATATCCCAAATTTTCAACTCGATATCGCGTTTCGCGTGAACGTAAGTTGATTTTGAAAAAAAGTGTCGGTAAGGTAGGAATCCGGTCACGTGACCCACTCGTAACATGGCCTTAAGGCTTAGGCTCTTAAAATAAAAAATTCTTTAGCTTTGAAAGCTAGCATTTTTAAATTGCAATGACAGAGAAAAAATTGTTTAAAACCGCCCTGCACATACCTTGGAGAAACATACGTCTTTTATCATCATCTTCCATTACAGATTTCTACAGATATTGGCTAATCACCGAGAGGCAAATGGATGACATTCAAGCAGATATTGAGGCAATGAACACCTTTGATTATATCGGAAAAAAATATCTGATATGAAAGGAACTCCACGTCGTATATTATAGAAAAATTATTTTAAATCTATAGACCCACTTATTGGGTTTTAAAATATTAAAAAGTTTATTTGTGTTTGCAGGCTCTACAGCGACAGAAGCAAAAGGACATGAGGGAGAAAACGGAGGAAATGCTTCTGCTGATAATCTGACCGGAAAATCTTTCCGAAGATGATGACGATCTGGAAAGCCTATCTGACGATAAAGAAGAAGAAATGAAGAACCACACGGAGGGAAAAATCAGCGTTTGAAACGACGCTTATTCGTCGTTTGAAACTACGAGTCTTGATCGTCGTTCAAAACGACGACACGTATCGTCGTTTGAAACCACGACTCTCGTCGTTTGAAACGACGTGGAACGTGGCTTGAAACGATGATCGCGCTGCAACCAAAAATAAGCCCCGCCCATATGAATATGAAACTGTTAGAGAACATTAACCCGCGTTGAAAATTAAAATCTTAACTTTGCCAATAGTCGACACATCTCTAAATGGTAAGGCCACTACCCGGGTGCACCAGAACATGCACCAGATCGTTCAAGGCGTCATCTACGAGAACTTTTAAAACATTTAAATTATGCTAACAGCCAAAACAACTCCAAATGGTGAGTCTATGCTCCAGGTACTCCGGGTCGTGCACTAGGTTGTTCAAGACGTCATCTACAAGAGCTTTTTTAAAATTTAATTTGCGCCAACAGCCAAAATAACTGCCAACGGTGAGTCGACAATCCAAGTGCACCGGATCGCGCACCAGGTAGTTTAGCACGTATTCTACGAGAACTTTTTCAAAATTTAAATTGTTTCAACAGCCAAAATAACTACCAATGGTGAGTTAACGATCCAAGTGCACCGGATCGCGCACCAGGTAGTTTAGCATGTATTCTACGAGAACTTTTTTAAAATTTATATTGTTTCAACAGCCAAAATAACTGCCAATGGACAGACGACGATCCGGGTGCACTAGGTCGAGCACCAGGTACTTTAGCACGTATTCTACAAGAACTTTAAAAAAATTTAAATTATGCCAACAGCTAAAATAACTGCCAATGGTGAGTCGACGATCCGGGTGCACTAGGTCGCGCTCCAGGTATTTCAGCACGTATTCTACGAGAACTTTTTCAAAATTTAAATTGTTCCCATAGCCAAAATAACTACCAATGGTGAGTCGACGATCCAAGTGCACCGGATCGCGCATCAGGTAGTTTAGCACGTATTCTACGAGAACTTTTTCAAAATTTAAATTGTTCCAAATGCCAAAATAACTACCAATAGTGAGTCGACGATCCAAGTGCACCGGATCGCGTACCAGGCAGTTTAGCACGTATTCTACGAGAACTTTTTTAAAAGTTATATTGTTCCAACAGCCAAAATAACTACCAATGATGTGTCGACGATCCAAGTGAACTAGGTCGCGCACTAGGTACTTTGGCACGTATTCTACAAGAGTTTT
>CAKNYM010048933.1:0-15679 GCA_932195095.1 Andricus curvator
TTTGGTTTAAAAATTTATCTCTTTTGGGAAAAATTGGTCTTTTTTGGTTGGAAAATCCATAATTTTTGTTACAAATTTATCCCTATGGTTACAGATTGGACTATTTTGTTAAAAATTCGTTTTTTTTTTAATTAATTTTCTTTACTGAGAGTTGAAATTTTCCATTTTTGGTTGAAAATAGCATTTGAGATACAGTTAAAAAACAAAAGATTAATTATTAATCTTTTGTTTTTCTAAAGATAACTAATTGTTTGAAAATCAATGTATTTTGTTGGAAACTTGTCTTTTTGGATATGATTATACTTGATTGAATAATCGTCTTTGTGATTTAAAAATTTATCTTTTTTGGACAAAATCTAATATTTTTTGTGAAAAAATTGTCTTTTCTGGTTGGATAATTCATCATTTTTGTTAAAAATTAATTTTTGTTGTTGGAAATTAGACTAATTTGTTGAAAATTCGTTTTTTTGTTAAAAATTAATTTTTTATACAATATACTTGATTGAATATTCGTCTTTTTGGTTTAAAAATTTACCTTTTTGGGAAAAATTTATTATATTTTTGGTTAAAAATTGGTCTTTTTTGGTTGGAAAATCCATAATTTTGTATCAAAATTCATCCCTTTGGTTGAAAATTGGACTATTTTGTTGAAAATACGTTTGTTTTTTTTTTTTGTTGAAAATTGATTTTCTTTACAGAAAGTTGAACTTTTCCATTTTTGGTTGAAAATTCATCTTTTGTAGTTCAAAATTCAACTAATTGTTTGAAAATCCATGAATTTTTGTGGTAGTTTGTCTTTTTGAAAATTAATATAATTGATTGAATATTTGTCTTTTTTCAAAAAGGTATCTCTTTTGGGAAAATTTTAATATTTTTTGTAAGAAATTTTTCTTTTTGGGTTGGAAAATTCATAATTTTTTATAAAAATTCATCCCTTTGGTTGGAAATTGGACTATTTTGTTGATATATTTTTTTTAAATTAATTTTCTTTACTGAGAGTTGAACGTTTCCATTTTTGGTTGAAAATTAAAATTGTGTATTTCAAAACCTAACTAATTGTTTGAAAATCAATGTATTTTAGTGGCAATTTGTCTTTTTGGATTTCCAAAATTTTTATATTATTATACTTGATTATACTTGATTGAATATTCGTCCTTTTGGTTTTAAAATAGAACCTTTTGGTAAAAATTCTATCCTTTTTGGTTAAAATGTCAACTATTATATTTCTGTCGAGAGTTCGACATTTTATGTTGAAAATTCGTTTTTAGGTTGTAATATTAACTCTTATATCGTTCGTTGAGAATTCATTTTTTTCCAATCAACTTTTCGGGTTGACAATTAAACTGTATCATACAAAAATTTGCCTTTTTGTTTTAAAAATTTAAATATTTTGTGGAAAATTTTTCTCTTTTGCTTTAAAGTTCAACTGTTTGGCTCTAAATGAAACTGTTTAGTTAAAAATCACTTTTTTTATTGAAAATTCAACTATTTGATTAAGAATTTATTTAACTTTGAAGTTACAAAATTCAAGTTTTTTTGTTGTTGAAAACTTGTCTCTTTGGTTTGAAAATTGATCTTTCTGGTTAAAAAATCAACTGTTTTAAAAAAAATGCAAATGCTTTGTTTGAAAATACACCTTTTTTTGGGTGAAGTTCAATAATTTTTGTTTAAAAATTTTACCATTTGGTGAGAAATTCCACTATTTTCTTGAAAATTCATCTTTTATGGTGGGAAAGTAATCTTTCTGTTCAAATTAGATAAATAAATAAAAAATGTCTAAATTTTAATAGCCAGGGAAAATGAAAAATTGTTCAAGGAAAAATCAAGGAAAATTTCTGACTTAGAACTCAAATTAGCACGGACACGAACCACTTTAGCTGTCGAATGGTCTCGACATCGGTAAGGTAGGAATCTTTATACAGAACGAGCCCTGCCTATCTACTGGATGGCTTTTCCAAAATATTTTGGTGCAATAAATTATAAAAATATTTGTTTAAAATTCAACAACCTAAACCTGACACCATTAGGAATAAATCTAATTATAAAAGTACTGAAACTTTCAAGAAATTTGTATTATCATTAGATAATAACCGTAATTTGTAACGTCTTTTTGAGACTAGATGGAGCTATGAATTAAAAATTATTTTAATTAATTTTGTCTGAAAAAAAGATCTTCTCAGAAGTTTTGTGGTTCGTCTCCCAGCGGAGCGAAAGGAGATCTTTTTTCAGCAAAAATTAATTAAAATAATTTTTCATTCATAGCTCCATCTAGTCTGAAAAAGACGTTCAAAAATTCTGTTATTATCTAATGATAATACAGATTCCTTGAAAAATTTGATCTCTCTAGTAACTTAATGGGAAAGCACCCGACCGGCAATCGGAAGTTCTGTGGTTCGAATCCCAGCGGAGCGAAAGAAGATTTTTTTTCAGAAAAAATGAATTGAAGTACAGTAATTTTTGAAGACCAAAGATGAAATTTAAACGTTTTTGCAATATTTGAAGTTCATATTCCTTTTAGGATGATCTCCAAGTATTTGCATTATATTCCTTGAAGCCTTTCTCCTTTTTCAACTCTAGTAAACATCTAAGAAAGATTCTGGAAGTGCATGAGAATATAATTCTGAATTCTATCTCAGGTAGCACTCGAACATTTCTACAAGCATTTCGAGTTTGTGCTACTGCCTCTGCTTCTATACTTCTAGTTCCTAGAGTGGATTCCCTTTATTCAGAATCTGAACAACTTAAGCTGAACAAGAAACTCTCTCTTTGTAACTTCTCTATTCCGCGCATTGTTTATTATCGCTGATTATATAGAGCAAAATGTGATGTATATAATTTTAATCTTCACTGCTCATAAAGTAGAAACAAAAAGTCTGAAGAATCGATACTCTAAAATTTTTTCAGTTTCCGGCCTAAATCAGAGCATAACAAATAGAGTTATTAAATGCCGAAGAATTTATGTTGCAAAAATGATCTTGAGAATATGCTTAGCATTTAAGATCGAACAGAGCATTTATAGAGCATTTAAAACATTTTAAAGCATTTATTGTTTAAACAAATATATATCATAATTAATACATATATTTTTACAAAACTTGATGAAATAACATATGAACACATATTTTATAAACGAATTAGCGAGATTTTTGAGCGGAATCTTTACGAAAGCGAAATGGCATAAGCAGGCATAAGTCACTTCTAACTAGGGTTGTAAACCATCATGAAACTTTGACCAAATGAAAAGTTTCATGATACTTTGGGAACGTTTCAAAGTTTCCAAAGTCTCAAACATTAGGGCGGGAAAATTCAAAATATGAAAAAATACAATTAAGTATTAAATATAAACATTTAATAGTATCCTTTCTGTATCAAAGCACATCGTTCCAACTAATTTTAATAAACAAATCTCGTATTTATTTTTAATAAAATGTAATTTTTCAAATATTTTGTTTAACAAATTTGAATATTGATGTCAATAAAATGAAAATAAATTTCGTATTTAATACATATTTAGTTTTTAGAATATTTCACTTTTAGAACGATTTCATTAAAAATGTAGAAAAACTTCGGATGGAAATGAATAAAATAACATTCTGCTATTTCATTGAACTATTAGGCTTATTTTTATAAATTGTTTTCTTTAAAAAACATGTTTTAATTTTTATCAGTGCTATATCTCTCAATATTTTGAATAAATATTTGATATAGAAATACATATTTGCATAAGCATATTATACGTTTTTTGAATAAAAAAAAAAGGTTTTTTAAGATGAAGTATTGTCCAGAAATAAAAAAAAAAACAATATTTTGATGTAACACTGAATGTTCCTTAAATATTTTTTTTAGTCATACAAATATTGAAATTACTGACAGGAAAAGAAGTATGAACAGTTTGTTTCTAAATTTATATAAACATAATTTGTAGAAGATTGTTTAGAAAATTACAAAAGATTTGTGAGTATTTCAGATGGATCTCACAAAATATTAGGAAAAATTCGCGTCTTTTTAAAAGATTTTTAGGACTTTTAGAAGTTTGGAAGAAATCAAAAATTATTTGATACATTTTTGGAAATGTTTATAAGTTTTAAAATATTTTTAATCTGTTCAAAACTTTTTAAATTCTTTAAAATATTTTTAAATGACTTGAATTTTTCTAATAATTTTGAAAAATCATTAATAATGTAAATAAATTGCCTTAAAATCTTCCAAATTTTCCCAGAAATTCAAAAAAAATTTGTTTATTTTCTTGCAACCTTTCAAAATTCTTTTAAAGCTTCTAAAGTTTTTGTTTGAGAAATTCTTATTGAATTTCTTCAAATCTTATAAATATTTCTTGAATTTACTCGATTTTTTTATTGTTTAATCTTACCAAATTGAAACATTTTGCTTTAAAATATTCTACACTATTTTTCCAAATTTTAGGATATCGTTTGAAATGTTTTGAAATCTTTTTCAATTTTTTTTTTCCAAAATAAAAAATCATTTCAAATTTCCCCAATAATCTTAAGGAAATCCTTTTTTTTTAATCTTTCCAGAATTTCTAAACCTTCTAATCTTTTAAAATTATTCAAATTTTTTCTGAATTTCTTTTAAATTATGAAAAATTAAAAAAATTGTCTCAAAATCTTTCAGATTCTTGTTTGACAATTTTAGAGAAATCTTTTGGAATATTTTATATCTTTTAAAATATTCTCTTTAAACTAATTTTTCAAAATAAAAAAACATTTTAATTTTCCTTAGAAACCTAATGATTTTTTTTTCATTTTCTTGAAACCTTACAAAAATTTTAAAATATCTTTATAAGTTTTAATTATTTTTGTATGTTTCAAAACTTCTGAATATCTCTTAAACTTACTCAGATTTTTTCTAAAATGGTCTAATATGGTAAAATTGCAAAAATTTTCTTTATAATCTTTTACACTCTTTTTAAAAATTGTAGGAAACAATTAAAAATATTTTGAAATGTTTTTCAATTTTCTCTTAGAATTCATTAAAATTCAGTTTACCTAAAAATTGTTTAAATCCTGAAAAATAATAATTGTCTTGAAGTCTTCCTAATTCTTTTTCCATACATTTTGAAATGTTCCAAACTGAAAATTATTTTTCCAAAATGAAACCGAAACCATTCGAAATTTTCCCAGAAATCTTTAAAAAAAAATAACCTCAAATCTTTCAAAATTATTAAAAAGCTTCTACATTTTTTTTCGAATTCTTCGAAATAAGTTTTTGCCCATAATTTCATTTTTCTTACCTCTTTGAAAATGTAAAAAAGTTTACAAATTATAGTGTGATAGCAAAATGTTAAGAACAGAATTATTTCGCAATACTAAACTATTATTTAAAATTTTAATTTTCTCGTTTTCAAACAAAATGTGTTCGATATTTTCGAGATATTTAGTAACATCGCTTTTTTTAAATAGAATACGGAAGATGTCAAGCATATTTTTTCAATTTTGTAGAATTTTTGTAATATTTTGAGAAATATTCGAATCCGTTGAAAAAAAATGTAAATGTTTAAAAAAAATGTCCAAAATAATTTACAATTGGAAAAGATTAAAAAAAATTTTAAACAAAATGTAGATTTTTGAGGATTTTGAAAGGAAATATGGAAGTTTTTTAAGAATTTGGAAAGGTTTTAAGATGATAAACATTTTTCTTGATAGTCCTCAAAAAATTATTTTTTAAATTTATTTATTTTTCTAATTTAGAATTAATTTTTTTAACTGGAAATGTAACTTTTCTATTTTTTGTCGGAAATTTATATTTTTTGTTAGAAATTTAATCTTCTTGGTTGGTCTAAATTTCATATTTTTGGTTGAATATTCATCATTGTGATTGAAAATTAACTTCTTTGGTTGAAAATTCGTTTCTTTTAAGCTGAAAATTAATTGTTTCAGCTGAAGATATAACTATTCCATTTTCGCTTAAGGATTTATATTTTTAGTTGAAAATTGATTGTCTTAACTGAAAATTTAATTCTTCTATTTTTGGTTGAAAAATAATTTTTTTTTAAAGAAAAAAATGGCTTCTTCACAAAATAGTTCAACTTCAAACAGAAAAATATTAATTTTCAACCAGGAAGATTAATTTTTTTACAAAAAGACAAATATTCAACAAAATACTTGACTTTTCTTCTAAAAAAGATGAATTCTTCACGAAACGTGGAAATGTTAAATCTTTAGTTGAAAAAAATTATTTTCCAACCAAAGAGATGGCTTTTCAAACAAAAAAAACAAACAAAAAAAACGCCTTTGAACAAAATAGCTCATTTTTTAACAAAGAGATGCATTTTTAAAATGAAATGATGAATTCCCAGAAAAAAATTAATTTTTCAGAAAATGGTTCAAGTTTTAATCAAGTAGTTGAATTTTCACTAAAAAAATTAATTTTCAATCAAGGAGATTAATTTTAACCAAGAAGATTAACTTTCAACCAAAAAGACGAATTTTCAACCAAATACATGAATTTTCATCTAAAAAAATATATATTTTCCACCAAAGGGGAAATGTTGAATTTTCAGTTAAAAAATTAATTTTCAGCCAACAAAAACAAAATCATTTTTAACAAAATATTGAAATGTTCAACCAAAGACATGGATTCATGACCAAAAGTGGTAAAGTTAAATTTTCAGTTACAAAAAATAATTTGAAACATAAAAAACGCAGGTTTTAACAAAGTACATGAATTAAAAAAAAAAAATCCCAACAAAAATGGAAATTTTTAAAAGTTGAAGAAATTAGTTTTCTACAAAAAAATTTGGAACAGAATAGTACAAATTTTGACCAAAGAGATGGATTTGTAATTAAAATCATAAATCATAAAACAAATAAGTAAAAGAAAAGTTCAACTTTCAACCAAAAAAGAATAATTTTCAACCAAGGAGATTAATATTCTGCCAAAAAGACGATTTTTGAACAAAAGTGAAAATGTTAAATTTTTAATTTTAATGAATTAATTTTCAACCAACAAAAACATTTTTAACGAAATATTAAAATTTTCAACCAAATAGTTGTATTTTCAACTAAAAACAGCAAAATAAATGATTTTTCCACCAAAAGTGAAAATCTAAAAGTTTCAGTTACAAAAATTAGTTTTCAACCAACAAAAACAAAACAATTTTTTAACAAAATAGTGAAATTTTCAACCAAATAGATGGATTTTCAACTTAAAATGATCAATTTTCGACAAAAAAGGGAAACGTTAAATTTCTAGTTAAAAAATTAATTAAAAAAAAAAACTTCTAAACAAAATGGTTAAATTTTGTAACTAAAAGATGAATTTCCAACTGAAATAATGAATTTATTACCAAAAATGGAGAAGTTAAATTTTTAGTTACAAAAATTAATTTTGACTAAGAAAAAAGACTTTCAACAAAAAAGACAAATTTTTAACAAAATACATCAATTTTCGACTAAACAATTGAATTTTTAACTAAAAAATAATAAATTTTCTGCTAAAAATGGAAATGTTAAAGTTCAATTTGAAAAGTTACTTTTCTACAAAAAAAGCAGTGTGCAGAAAAACAGTAAAATTTTGTACCAGAGAGATGGATTTTTAGTTAGAATTATGAATCCTAAAACTCAAAAATAATGTTTTTTTTAAATAGTTCAAACTTAACAAGAAAAGATTTATTTCAAACAAAGAATATTATTTTTCTATGCAAATGACAGATAGAAATCTTAAATTTTTAGTTTAAAAAATTACTTTTCAACAAGAAAAAGTACCTCTGAGCAAATTAATTAAATTTTAGAACAAGAAAATGAACTTTCAACTAAAATTATGATTTTTTACCAAAAATTAAAAAAATTTTCTACAAAATACATGCATTTTCAACTGAAAAAGATACATTTTTTAGCAAAAGTGGAAACGTTAAATTTTCACTTAAGAAAATTTATTTTCAACTAAGAAAAATTTTTTTAACAAAGTAGTGAAATTTTCAAAAAAAATTATGGATTTTCGAATAAAATTATAAATCTCTAACCAAAAAAAAAAAAAACAATTTTTTACAAGACAGTTAAATTTTCTACCAAAAAGATGAATTTTCATCCAAAATGATTATGTTCTAACCAAAAATGGAAACGTTACATTTTTAATTGAAGAAATTAATTTTTTTACCAAAGAAAAATACAACAATTTTCAAGCAAAGAGACAAATTCAGCTAAAAGTGTGAATCCTTAATCCAAAAATTAATTTTCAACAAATTAGTTTAACTTTTATCCAATTAGCTTAACTTTCTTCCCATTAGTTGAGTTTGCAACTAATAAAAATTTTTTAGGCAAGAAGGATTAAAAAAATTCAACAACATGTTAGAATTTTTTATTTTTTTGGGAAAACAAAGGAAGGTACACAAAAATTTTGACATAAAACTTGGCACGTCTAAAAAGTTTCTACAAAAAATAACTCAAAATGGTTTAGCCAGCATAAAACTAATAGGATAACTTTCTTACATCAACAGAAACTTTTCAATAATATTATAAAAAAGAAAAATGGAAGGTTTTCCATAAAGTTGCATTTTTTTTAATTCGAAAAAAATAAAAAGAAGGATTCTCTGAGAATCCCTAACTGTTTTAATATTTTCACATTTTTTTACAGTTGATGCTTATATAAGGGAGGCATCCTATCAGCTTTACGCGAAATAAACCATTTTTGAGTCCAGGAAAATTTCTTTAACTTAAAATATTTTTAGAAATTTTTCTCGTTTTGTTAGATGTGCAAAAAAAAAAATCTTAAATTTTTTTGTACTTTTCCTTCTTTCCAAGAAGAATGCAAAAATACGTTTTTATTAAAAAGAAATTGTCCTGTCCACAAAAATTCTTTAGGCTACATGAAACTCAAAGAATATCTTCATTATAGAAGGACCGATTCAAGTAAGAATTGGAAAAAATATAACTGTGGTTTTTGTTAGTTGAACTCGAATTTGTTTGTTTTCAAAGAAAACAGAATTCGAAAAAAGTGGAATATCTAAATTGTATCAAAAACTATAGAAGTTTGAATACTTTTTTTTTCTTCAAATAGACTTAAAAATTCAAATAATCATAACTACATGTAAATGTTTGTTTCTGTAAGGAAAAAAAGTTGAAAATCTGAAAGGAATGAGCAAAATCATTTCCTGGATTTCTTCCTTAATTGTTACAAGTGTTTTAAAGTACGCAGTATCAGTAGAATTGAAGCTAATAAAGAAAGTTAAATTGAAAAAAGGAGCGGATAACAAGGCGATTTGGTAGCACGTTTGGTGGTCTTTGGTGGATTCAAAGTTGAGCAATAAAAATCAAGCAAGAGAGAAATCTCTCGATACAGGTCTCTTTTCTCCCTCTCAAGAGGAGAGAAGCCTTAAGCCGGAGGGCGAAGTACTTCTTAACGCTGGTGCCTCTCGCCCCGCGCCCCAGTTTCGGTCTCTGCAGTGGAAACGCGAATCGCTTCCCTTTACCTTCCACAACCCTCTTACCCTCTTACCCGCTCACCCTCAGAATACATTTTAACACACTGCGTCACGTACATGTTCGTATTTACTTTAAACAATTTCCGCCCGTTAATTCACGTTTCTGGCAAGAGACAAGATTGTTCAAGAGAACGCAACAGAAATAGGAATTCATATATGAATATAGCTACTGCAGTGAATTAAGCAATCGAAGAGAAAAATTCAATGCAGGGCCTAAAATGTTGCGTTGATTTTTTCTGAGTTCATTTATAATAATAAATTATACTTTTAATTATAAATTATACTCAGCGAGTCTTTCCTGTAGCGCACAGGGAAAGCGCGGCTTCGATGTTCGTTCCACGCTTCTAAAATTTTACGTGGCGAGCGCGAGCCAATCGCGCGAAGTCTTCTCTCAGCGACATTCTCAGCGTAACCGTGAGCTTGGCGAGCGCGAGCCAATCGTGCGAAGTCTTCTCTCAGCGACATTCTCAACGTAACCTTGAGCATAGCGAGCGCGAGCCAATCGCCCGAAGCCATGAGACGATGCTTGCCAGTGAACTTGAGCATGGCGAACGCGCGCCAATCATAGAAAGCCCATTCCAGCGATATCGATAAAACGATCGTCGCCGGTCGAGTGCCGGGAAATAGCTGGGAATTTTTTTTATAACCGGCAGTTTTTCAGATCTTTTTACCAAAGATGTGTTTGGAAGTTTTCTCAGTGTTACCAACCATCTCCGTTAAAATATCAAAGATAATTTTATATTAAAGATTTAAAATTAATTTAAAGTTTTTTTTGGTGAATTGTTCAAAAACTATAGTTTCTTTTATATTTGTGAAAGAAAACGTTACAATTTAGGGATATTCTAAATTTTTCGCTAATAAATTGAAAAACTGCTTTTCGAGAAAAGCTGTTCTTGATTGTTCTTGAGCAGAATTTTGAATACGGTTTATTGAATCAGAGACTTCACACTCTCTCCCGTATTCCCCTCTTTCCCCCTTTTTCAATTGATTTCTTTTTTTTCCCCCATTTTCAAGAAAATTCCCCTTTTTATCGCTTTTTTCGTTAAAATGAGAACTGAAATACAGAACCCGATAAGATAATTCAACTACTTTTGGTTCAAAATTCTTCTTGCTTTCTTTTTTCCTCCTTTGATTCTTTTTGTTGGAAAAGTCTACTATTTTTACTTCAGTATTCGTATTTTTTGTTAAAAATTCTACCGTTTGGTTAAACATTCGTCTTTTTAGATAGAAAATTGCTCCTTTTGGATTAGAAATTCATATTTTCGTAGAAAAATATTCTTTTTTTTTTCAAATTTTAATAATTATGTTGAAAATTCAAATAGTTTTTTAGGAAGTCATCATTTTTGGTTGAATATTCAGCTTTTTTGGTTGAAAGATAATTCTTTCAATTTGAAAAGTCTAATATTATATTTTTGCTTCAGAATTCATTTATTTTGGTTCAAAATTCTACGATTTGGAGGAAAATGAAATTATTTTGTTGGAAATTCAAATATATTGTTAAAAAGTTATCGTTTTTATTTAAAATTTCATCTCATTTTTTAGTTAGAAATTCTACTTTTTAGTTGAAAATTTAATTATTCTGTCGAAAATTTAAGTCTTTTGGGAAAAATTCACCTTTTTTGGTTAAAAATTCAAATTTTTTGTTAAACATTCACCCTTTTCGATAGAAAATCCATCCTTTTGAATTGAGAATTTACCTTTTGTTGAAAACTCGTCTTTTTCGTTTGAAAAATCAACTTTTTTGTAGGAAATAATTCATCTTTTTAGCATGAAAATTCAAAAGTTTAGTTAAATTTCTTTTTCTTTATTGAAAAAAAATCTTTTTTGTTTGGAAATTCAACACTTTCATTCAAAATATTTGTCTTTTTTGGTTCAATTTACTTGTTTTTGACTAGAACTTGAAATATTTTTTAGTTGAAATATCAACTATTACTTTTTGCAGAATTAATCTCTTTGGTTGAAAATTTAACTATTTGCTGAAAATTTTTCTTTTTTTTGTATTGAAGATTAAGTTTTTTAACTAAAAATTTAACTTTTCTATTCTTCGTTAAAAATTCGTCATTTTGTATTTTCTTTACTTTCTGCATTAATTCATTATTCCATTACTTTCATTATTTTAATTCATTATTTTAATTTATTCAACAGTTGAAAATTCAACACTTTTCTTGAAAATTCATCTTTTTCGTTTCAAATTCAGCTCTCTCGTAAAAGATTCATTTTTTTTTTTTGGTTTAAAAATGCAACTGTCTGGTGGAAAATTAATTTATTATGTTAAAAATTCGTCCTTTTTAATTTAATTGTTCTTCACTTGAAATTGAAATCTTTTTTAGTTGAAATATCAAGTATTACATGTTTCTTTCAGAATTCATCTCTTTTGTTGCAAATTTAACTTTTTTCTAAAATTGTTTTTTTTTCAATTAATTTTTCTAACTATATATTTAACATTCTGTTTTCGCTCAAAATTGATATTTTGATTTTCAAATTCATCTATTTAGTTGAAAATGAATATTATTAATTAAAAATTCAACTCTTCCATTCTTGGTTGACAATTCTTATTTTTGGTAGAACATTGATCTTCTTTGTTAAAAATTCACTTTTTTGGTTGAAGATTCATCATTTTAGTTGGAAATTCATCCGTTTGGTTCAAACTAAATGAATCGTTTTTTATATTTTCTCTACTTTTCACATTAATTCCTTAAATTTTTGTATATTCGTTATTCATTTCAATCTATTCAACAGTTGAAAATTAAAAAAAAAAACAATTTTGCATTGAAACACTTTGAACATGTTAACAATTTTATATTTGAATTTTACATAAGAGTGTAATAAATAAAGATTTCTATCCATAAAAAATGTGAAAAAAGTCGATTTTTTTGAAAACTAGTCGCCATTGGCAAATACTCTTTTAATAAATTAATAATCATCCAATGGACGCTCCGTAAGGGATTTATGAGATTTAAAAAATAATAAAAACTCGTATTTAAAAATTATCTTTTCTACCTATGTCTGAAAACCCTGTTGACCTCAAAACTTTTAACTGAATAAATGTAGTATTAAAACATCAAGAAAAGCTGAAAAAAAACTCAAAAATATTTTTAGTTTCTCCTGATTTCTTTTTTCATTGTATTTTCATCAGTAGGAAATCTTGAGCTACCAAAAAGGATGTTCCAAAGCTAGCTAAAAAATTAGTTTAAAAAATTAAAAAATGACTACCGTCAAACAGAGTAATTTCGGTCATGTGGGGTACTTTCGGACATTCCTAAATTGATAATTCAAATTACTTAAGGTGGTTTTAATCAGAATCTGAAATCAGTTTGAGCCTCAACTGTTTCTAGATTCTCGTTAAAACCGCCTTAAATAATTTTAACTATCAATTTAGGAGAGGCCGAATTTACCCCACGTATCCGAAATTACCCCGTCTGACGGTACCTATACATTTCTTTATCAAACTTCATTTTTGTGAAAAAAGTACCCTCTAAACGTGAAAAAGTACCCTTTATACCCAATTTATTAGCCCATAGGAACTGTACGGCCTGAAATAGTAATATTAAAAACGGAAGTATCATCGGTTTTAATGTTTGGGTCTTTTCCATACGTGTCAACGTAAATCTCATTGGAAAATCATAAAGTCAAAAAGTTATGGAGATTTCTTACCTGACCTGCCATGCAATACAGATAAGCGAGAAATATTCTGAGCGGTAACTTTGCAGAGTAACTTCTATGAGCCCATAAACGATGAGCTCCAGCCGTGACGCCATAGCCCGCCATAATACCGTATGAAGAACCTTAAAGAAAAAATAAAATACAAAAGCTGTACTTAAACAAATTAAAACACATAAAAGAGTATTTAAAAGTGATTCAAGCTTTGCAAGATTTCCTATCTTATCAATCGAAGCAATCAATAAGTCGACAAAGTTCATTTTCATTCTAGGAAAATATCAAATGTTATATGA
The DNA here is from genome assembly GCA_932195095.1 of Andricus curvator. Classification (NCBI taxonomy): domain Eukaryota; kingdom Metazoa; phylum Arthropoda; class Insecta; order Hymenoptera; family Cynipidae; genus Andricus; species Andricus curvator. The sequence goes on from CAKNYM010048933.1 coordinate 13,393, forward strand.
AGAACAATGTGAAGTTAGGTTAAATAAAAAAAGTTGGAAACGATGAAATGCTTAATCAAATGAACTTTTCTATTAGTTAAATGAGGATAGCGAACAAAGTATAATAAAACCATCCGAGATGATTCCTTAGTAATTAGACAATTGCTTTATCTCAAAAACACCAGAGATAGAAAAAAAATTCTAACTGGTTATCTGATATCATCGAATTATTGAACCTATTAGCTTCGATATTTGCAGTTTTTATAGCATTTATTAAACATTATTAAATTTATTAAACACTCAAGTACAAAATACACCATTTTCCATTTGTATATTTTGAAGTTTACAAAATTTGTAAAGCGAGATTTTAGTAGAATATAGCATCCTTTTTGTGAACCAAGGATCAATAATCACAATCCTTGAGTCCTCAGAATGCTAAAGCAATGCATAACTCATTTTTTTCAAAAAATGGATTTATTATCTTTTGTTTACCTAATCCTTAAATGTCTGAACGGTTAAACGTAGAAATTATTTCAGCTGTTCATATGTTTAACCGGTCAAACCCAGAGCAGTACTAGTTACTTATAATACATTTATTTAAATATATTTTGAGCCCTCTTGTGCTGACAATTTTCTGATAACGTGTTTTCTTCACAGAAACTTCATCGATGGGAATTTTGCTTTCTTACGGAAAGGAACATTGTTTCGAGGGCTGCTTCTTCTTCTCCGACCTTCGACACAGAGGTAAGTACTCTTGACTTTTCCTGCTCAGCAATACGCTTTCACTCGTTGATCTAAAGGAAAGTATCTACTTTTTATCTTTTAATTCGAGACCATCTGAAGACCCCTTCAGACACCTCTTGAGATTTCTCAATTGATGCTCTAATTAGGGGCGATACCTTCAATAGGTATTGAAAAAAAGTACGCGCTATGACATGATGTGTTTCTTCTTCATAGTAAAGAAGAATAGGGAAAACCATCAGCGCTTAGCAGCAATTTTCAAAATTAAAGAAAGGTTTTTGTATTTAAACTTTCTACCTGTAATCTTATGCAACCTCATTTAATCTCATGCGATCCCATGCTGAATTTCTTATTTTGTATTCAAAATCACAACATGAATCAAAATGAAGATATCTAACGGAACATGTAGGTTTTTGGTACCAATCTAAAACATGTTTTCCTTCTATCCTATTTAAGGAGATAACCAACAAATGAATGTAATTATATATCCCTTTTATAAAGTGAATTAAATTATAATTTGTTTTATTTTTATTGTCACTTTATAACCCAATTTTGATAGATAGTTGTTCTTTAAAACTGGTGAGATCCGATGTCGGTAGACGAAACATGTATTGTTAAAAAAATAAAATAAATAATCATGGCCAGTCAACAAAATACAATTAACATCAATTATAATAATTTACCATTGGTTTGAATGCTTGCAATCAGCGCCATATGTAACACAACCTTTTTATCCCTTTGTTATTTTTTCTTTCATGTATCATAACATTTAAAACTATCTTTGTTCCATACGAAAACTAATTTCAAATTTGTATTATTGCAGAATTTTAATTTTTTCTTTTTTAGGTGTTCAATCTAAGCAATGACCACATATATAACGTTATTTTACCATGCTGATCTATTTCAGTTATTGGTTCTAGTAATCTGTTGGAATCTATTTTAATATTTTTGTCTAATTATCTTGACGTTTATTTGTTATCTATGAGTGTATTTTTTTTAAATTGTGAATTCTTTTTCCGAAATCTAGGATCAGCCAGTCTAATTGCTCTATCGACTAAAAAGTGAATTAAACTTATTTCGTATTTATAATCAGAAAATAAATCGATTTGAAGATATCTACCGGACCATGTAGGTTTTTGGTGCCAATCTAAAACAAGTTTGCCTACCATTCTTTTTAAGGAGATAGTCAACAAATAAATTTCAATTAATTTCCCTTTCCTAAGGTGAATTAAATTTTGCTTTGTATTATTTTTATGGTCACTTCATAAACCAAATTTGACAGATGGTTCTGCTTCAAAACTGATAAGGTCCAATGTCCAAAGATGAAAAATGTATTGTTCAAACAACACAATAAATAATCATGGCCAGTAAACAAAAAACAATTCAAATCAATCTTAGTTCACTATTTGTTTGAATGTTTACAACTAGCGCTATACCACAAAACTTTTTGACCCTTTTTTATTGGTTCCTTTCCTGTATCAAAACATTTGAAGCTATATTTGTTGGATACGAAAACTAATTTGAAATTAATATTTCTGCAGACATTCATTATTGTCTTTTTTGGGTG
>CAKNYM010048933.1:39261-49798 GCA_932195095.1 Andricus curvator
AACGTTTTTAGGACATTCCGAATACGTTCTCAAATTTCCTGCCCACTGGGCAATGTTGATATTTTTATCATGACTTATAATTGACTGGAATTTTCATTTTGACATGGTTTTTACAAACTTACGATTGTTTTGATCGTAAGAAGGAATTAATCACTTTTTAAATATAATGTTATCTATTTGAGTAATGTGTCTGACAAATCAATCCTGCTTAGTATTGTCGACAACGATCAAAAAATGCTGCTTATCAACCTCCATTAAAAAAAGCAACCCATAAAATCTGCACATACAGCCTAAAATATGTGTTCCTATCTGCATGGATCCATTTAATTGTTTGCCTTTTGGCTTTTCGTTCATCCATCGTTGTTCTTTGCATAGCGAAGTTCTGATCCGTGAAATGTGTATGTGCAGTCGTTAAAATCGCAACCACGCCAGATAAAATGGGTAGAGCAAGAGCAGAGCATTGATATGCAAAAACTGAAAAAAGTGTTGGGCTAAAAAATCGTATTTCGATAGTTTGAGTGATAGAGTGCCGTGGTTGGGGGGTAAATCGGAAATCGCGAGAATCGCGAATCTCTCGGTGCAATTTAAGCCGACTGCGATGAAACTAATCCGCAATACGCGAAACAATCGCCTGCGACGTCGCGATTTATGAGGCGCAGCTTAACGTCCGTGATCGATGGGGCCAGAGTAAACGTCGAGTCGAGTCGAGGCTAACAAAGTCCAGCTTCTCCAAATACGAGTGGTCGAGTGGAATTCATCCAGCTTCCGGTTTACTGCTCTTCCGCTGACTGCTATGTTACTATTTTTTCATCGCCAGAAAGAGAGGGAGGGTTGTTTTTAAATTTTAACTACACGCCGGGCAGAAAAATTTATTTTATGTTCTCTCCTTCCAACAACCGGATAGGTACATTCACCGCAATTTGTCTGTTTTCCAGAAAAAGAAGTTATGTATTTTTTTCTTTTAAATCGGTTAACATTAACCCGTGCCCCTGGGCTATTGAAATTAATTTGAGGTTTCAAATAGAAAAACCTCTATTTAATTTAACAAAAAAAAAACAGTTGCGCTTTGAACATAAAAATATAAATGTCAACAATTAAGTTAATTTTCAATGGAAAAAAATTTAAACAAAGTAGTTCAATTTTCAACCAAAGAGATGGATTTTGAACTGAAATTATGAATCTTCAACCAAAAAAATGAATTTTTCAGAAAGTAGTTCAACTTTCGACTAAGGAGTTGAATTTTCCACCTAAAAAGATGTACTTATACAAAATTTAATTTTTTTGAAAAGTAATGAATTTTTAAATCAAAAAGACGATTTTTGAACCGGAGTTAAATTTTCAACCAAGAACGGTTTTTGAGTGAATAAGTAAAGAAATTTTATCCGAAATGTGAAATTTTCAAACTAGAGGGACGAGCTTTTAGCAAAACAGTAAACAGTAAAATTTTCAAGCAGATAATTGATTTTTTAAACAAAAAGATGATTTTTCAACCAAGTCAATTAGTTTTCTACTGAAAAAGTCGAATTTTCAATCAAATATTTACATTTGTAACCAATTTGTTGAATTCTTAACAAAAATTATTAATTTTCTACCAAAACGAAAGAATTTTAAACAAATCAATTTTCGATCAAATCGGTCAATTTTTTAACTAAAAACACCAATTATTAACTAAAAATTGAATAATTAAATTTTCATTCAAAAAAATTTAATTTTCAATTAAAAACAAAACGAATTTTCAACGAAATAAATCCATTTTTAACTAAAGTGATGAATTTTGTATTAAAAAATGAATTTTTAATTAAGTATTTTAAATTTTCAGCACGTAGTTGAATTTTCGAAACGAAAATACAAATTTAAAAAAAAAGTAGTTGAATTTTAAGTCTGAAAATATTAATTTTCAACACAAAAGTTAATTTTCATTAAAAAAGTTTATTTTCAACAAAAAAATTAATTTTCAACAAAAAAGTTGATTTTTAACCGAAAAGTGGAATTTTCTAGCAAAATAGTTGAATTTTCAAAATTTTTAAGAAAATAGTTCAAGTTTAAACCAAATAATAAAAATTTTAACCAAAAATATTTTTGTTGAAAAATAACTTTGTTGAAATTTGAAATATGTTTAAAAATTATTTTTTTTGTCAATGATTTATCTCTTTATTTAAAAATTTAACTAATCCATTTTGGGCTGAAAATTGATCTTTTTTAATTTAACATTAAACTATTTTGTTGACAATTCATGTATTTCCTTGAAAATTGGACTCTTTTAGTAAAAATTTAATTTAATTTGTTAAAAATTCATATTTTTCGTTCAAGATTCATCTACTTTTCAACAAAAAACTTAATTTTTCACCAAATAGTTAATTTTTCAGTTTAAAAAATTAGATGATAAAGTTGTTTTTAAATTTTTAATTAAAAAAAAATCAATTTCTAAAAATGAATGGAATAATTAAATTTTCACTTTAAAAACTTATTCTTAAACCAAAAAAAAAAAAACAATTTTCAACAAAACAGTTACATTTTTGACCAAATATTTTGATTTTCAACTAAGAACTGTTCATTTTGATCAAAAAAATGGAATAATTAAATTTTTAAACGAAGAGATTAATTATCAATAAAAAAAAATATATTTCTTCCTTTTCCCTATTCCCCTCTTTCCCGTTTAAAATATTAAAAATTTTTTTTATTTTAAATATTTAAATATTTTCTGTTGAATGTTCATTTTTTAGAATTAAAAAGTCAAATATTATATTTTTGATTGAGTATTCATCTTTTTGGTTCAAAATTTCATTATTTGGTTGAAACTTGAACTATTTTTTTTTAAAGTTCGTCTTTTTGGGGTAGAAAATTTAATTATTTTGGTATAAAATTCAACTGATTGATTAAAAATAACGTTTGTTGTTGAAAATTAATAATTTGTTATTCATTTTCTTTTTTGACTAAAATTTTTTTTTGGTTGAAAATATAACTCTTTTGTTGAATTTTTTTTCAAAATTCATTTCATTTTGTGAGCATTACTATTGTGGTTAAAGATAAAAATGTTTGGTCAAAAATAATTATATTTTTTTTCTCTAAAAATTCGTCTTAATTGGATGATTTGAACTGTTTCTCATTAAAAATTAAAATCTTCTTTTGTTGAAATATCAACTATCACATTTTTTATCGAGAATTTTTTTTTTTTTTAATTCAACTGTTTTGTTGAAAATTCATCTTTTTGGCTTGAAAATTGGACAATTTGATTTAAAAATTGTTTCTCTCTTGACTGAAAATTTTTTCTTGGTTGAACATTCTTGCTCAGTTGAAAATACATCTCTTCTGTTGAAAATGCATCTCTTTAGCTAAAAATTTAACTATTTCACTGAAATTTTTTTTCTCGGAAATGAATTTTTCAGCTGAAAATTGAACTATTCCATTTTCGGGTTTAACTTGAAAATTCAACTATTTAGTTAAAAATTCGTTTTTTTTACTGTTGAAAATTTATTTTTTTACTAAAAATGTAGCTATTTCATTTTTGTCAGAAAATTGATATTTTCTGTTGAAGATTCACTTATTTTGTTGAAAACTCGCCTTTTTTAGTCGAAAATTCAATTATTTTGGTAGAAAATGCATATTTTGGGTTCTAAATTCAACTTTTTTGCAAAAATATAAGAAATTCTTAATTATATTAAAATATATTAAATTAATAAATAAATATAAAAATTATAATTTGAAAACTCGAAATTTTGGATGTTTTTTTTTTAATGATTGAAAAATCTTTCTTGGTTGAAAATTCATCTCTTTTGTTGAAAATTGGTATTTTTTGTTTAATTTGACAGTTATTTTTATTGAAAATTAAAATATTTTTTTGGGAAAATATCAACATTTTTACTTTTTGTTGAGAATTTATTCTCTTCTGGTAGAAAATTGACATTTTTGCTTGAAATTTCATTTCTTTGGTGGAAAATTAGTTTCTTTATTGCAATTTAATTTTGTAACTGAAGATTTAACTCTTCCACTTTTGGTCGATTTTTTTTAACACACATTTAATCTTTCCGGTAAAAAATTTATCTTTTTTTTTCGAAAAGTCATTTATTTTTTTGAAAATTTGTCTTTTTTGGTATAAAATTCATCTTCTGGGTTGAAAATTTATTTTTTTGATTGAAGATGCATCATTTTAGATGAAAGTTCATTTCTTTGGTTAACAATTCAACAAATATTGTTAAAAATTCGTTTTTTTTTCTTGTTGAAAATGCATATTTTTGGGTTATAAATTAAACATTTTTTTAAATCCGTCTTTATGACCTGAAACCTTAAAATTTTGAATGAGTTCTTTTTTATTGATTGAAAAATCTTTCTTGGTTAAAAATTCAACTCTTCTGTTGAAAATTGATATTTTTTAACATAACAGTTTTTGATCAAAAATTAAAATATTTATTGGTTGAAAACTATTTTCTTTATTAAAAATTAATTTGTTAACCAAAAATTTAACTATTTCACTTTTTGTCGAATTTTTTTTTATAGACATTTAATATTTTTGGTTGAAAATTTATCTTTTTCAGATGAAAATTCACTTATTTGTTGAAAACTTTCTTGGTTAAAAATTCAACTCTTTTGTTAAAAATTGGTATTTTTTAGTTTAATTGAACAGTTTTTAATTTAAAATTAAAATCTTTTTTGGTGGAAATATCAACTATTACAATTTTCTTGAAAATTCATCTTTTTTAGTTGAAAATTCATATATTTTGTTGAAAATTTGTCTTTTTTTTGTAGATAATTAACCTTTTTGGTAAAAAATTCCATTAAAAAATTAAATATTCGGTTGGAAATTGTTAAAAATTCTTATTTTTTGGTAGAAAATTAATATTTTTGGCTGAAATTACATTTCTTAGGTTGGAAATTAGTTTCTTTATTGAAAAATAATTTTTTAAACTAAAAATTCAACTATTCCTATTTTTGTCGAATTTTTTTTTCATCGACATTTAATCTTTTTGGTTGAAAATTGGACTATTTCGCTGAAAATTTATTTGATTTGGTTAAAGACTTATTTCTCTAACTTAAAACTAAACTATTCTATTTTTTGTTGAAAAATTTTCTTTTTCAATTGAAAAGTCATCTGTTTGTTGAAAATTTGTCTTTCTTGGTAGAAAATTCATATTCTTGGTTCAAAATTCAACTTTTGTTGAAAATTGGTATTTTTTAGTTCAATTTACCAGTTTTTTAATGAAAATTAAAATATTTTTTGGTGGAAATATCAACTATTACAATTTTGTTGAAAATTAATCTTTTTGGTTGAAAATTCAACTATTAGGTTGAAAATTCCATTAAAAAATAGAATATTTCGTTGGAAATTGTTAAAAATTATTATTTTTTGGTAGAAAATTAATATTTTTGGCTGCAATTTAATTTCTTAGGGTGAAAATTAGTTTCTCTATTGAAAAGTAATTTTTTAAACTAAAAATTCAACCTTATTCCTCTTTTCGTCGAAATTTTTTTTTTTATAGACATTTAATCTATTTTGTTGAAAATTTGTCTTTTTTGGTAGAAAATTCATCTTCTTGGTTAAAAATTCAATTCTTTTTTTTAATTGTTTTTTTTTAGTTTAATTTACCAGTTTTTAAATGAAAATTAAAATATTTTTTTGTGGAAAAATGAACTATTACAATTTGGTTGAAAATTTCTCTTTTTCAGTTGAAAATTAATCTATTTTGTTGAAAAATTGTCTTTTTTTTAGAAAATTAACCTTTTTGGTTGTAAATTCAACTATTAGGTTGGAAATTCCATAAAAAAATTAAAATATTTGGTTGAAAATTCCTGTATTTTGTTAAAAATTATACTTTTTGGCAGAAAAATAATATTTTTGGTTGAAATTTCATTTCTCAGGTTGAAAATTAGTTTCTTCATTGAAAAGTAATTATTTAAACTAAAAATTCAGCTATTCCTCTTTTCGTCGATATTTTTCTGTTATAGACATTTAATCTTTTTGGTTGAAAATTTTTTTTTTTTCAATTCAAAAATCATATATTTTGTTGAAAATTTTTCTTTTTTGGTAGGAAATTCATCTTCTGGGTTGAAAATTCAACTATCTGGCTAAACAGTTTTTTTTTAAATAAAGATATACAATTTTAGTTAAGAATTAATTTCTTTGGTTAAAAATTCAACAAATTTTGTTGCAAATTATTATTTTTTCTTCAACTTCAATTATTTTGGGAGAAAGTGCATATTTTTGGGTTATAAATTCAACCTTTTTTTCAAAAATTCGTCTTTATGACTTGAAAACTCAAAATTTTGGATAAGATTTTTTTTATTGATTGAAAAATCTTTCTTGGTTAAAAATTCAACTTTTCGGTTGAAAATTTATATTTTTTTGTGTAACTCAACAGTTTTTCATTGAAAATTAAAATATTTTTTGGTGAAAATATCAACTATTTCACTTTTTGTTGAGAATTAATTTTTTTAATCAAAGATTCATCAGTTTGGTTGAAAAGTTAACTATTTTGTTGAAAATTATTCTTTTTTGGTGAAAAATTATGATTTTTGGCTGAAATATCATTTGTTAGGTTGAAAATTAGTTTCTTTATCAGAAAGTAATTTTTTGTACTAAAAATTCAACTATTCTTCTTTTCGTCGAAATTTTCTTTCATAGACATTTAATCTTTTTGATTCAAAAATTTTCGTTTTTAATTGAAAAGTCATCTATTATGTTGAAAATTTGTTTTTTTTTATTAGGAAATTCATCTTCTGGGTGGAAAATTCAACTATTTGGCTAAACATTTATTTTGTTGAATAAAGATGCACAATTTTAGTTAAAAGTTAATTTCTTTAATTAAAAATTTAACAAATTCAGTTGTAAAATATTTTTTTTCCAAATTGAATTATTTTGGTAGAAAGTGCATATTTTTGGGTTATAAATTCAACTTTTTTTCAAAAATTCGTCTTTATGCCTTGAAAACTCAAAATTTTGGATGAGTTCTTTTTCATTGAATGAAAAATCTTTCTCGGTTGAAAATTCAACTCCTTTGTTAAAAGTTCTTTTTTTTTTAATAAATCTATTTTCTTGAAAATATATTATCTTTTCTTGAAATCTCAGGAATTTAAAGCATTTCGAATCAAAATTTGAAAGAGTGCTCAAATTAATTTTATTCGAAAGAATTCATTCCCTTATTTTCGTGAAACATATTTTTGAATTTCATCACTTGTTTAGAAAAATTTAAATAAAAATAAAAAATAAAATTTGAATTTTTTTTTTAATTTCATTAATAAACACAAATTAAAAATATAAAACTTCAAATTATTTCAACTTTGATGCTTCCCTTTCGAAAGCGTATTTACTCTCTATTAATCATAAGCGCTAATTGCCATCAATAACATCATTAATCTGCAGCTCTTAAATTTGAAGTACAGGTACATCCGTTCTCATTAGTTAGAGCTTGGGGCTGTCAGTATTAATTTATTTTTTATAGTTTAATGTTATGTAAATTGAAAACGATAACGCTATTAAAAATTTTCTTTATTTTTTTTATTTTTTCTTTCTCTTCGATTTTTGCATTTCAATGAGGAGCCACTTTAAACGAGCAACCTGAATCCTCGCCTGAATAAAGTAATAAAAAAAAATTAATTCCAAACAAAAAGTGCAATAGTTGATATTTTCACCAAACAATATTTCAATTTTCAAAAATAAAAATTGTTTAATTAAACCAAAAAGTACCAATTTTCAAGTCATAAAGACGAATTAAAAAAAAAGTTGAATTTATAACCCAAGATATGCATTTTTCTAGAAAATAATTGAATTTTTGACTAAAAAAGGCGAGTTTTCAACAAAATAAGTAAATTTTCAACTGAACATTTTTAGTAGAAAATAAATTTTCGAAAAGAAAAAAAAATAATTTTTAACTAAATATTTGAATTTTCAAGTTGAAACCGAAAATGGAATAGTTAAATTTTCATCTGAAAAATTCATTTTTGAGAAAAAAAAATTTCAGTGAAATAGTTAAATTTTAAGCTAAAGAGATAAATTTTCAAAAAAAGAGATGTATTTTCAACTGAGCAAGAATGTTCAACCAACAAAAAATTTTCAGTCGAGAAAGAAAAAAAATTTAAACCAAATTGTCGAATTTTCAAGCCAAAAAGATGAATTTTCAACAAAACAGTTGAATTAAAAAAAAATAATTCTCAATAAAAAATGTGATAGTTGATATTAAAAAAAAAAGATTTTAATTTTAAATAAAAAACAGTTCAAATCATCCAATTAAGACGAATTTTTAAGGGAAAAAAATAGATTTATTTTTGACCAAACACTTGTATCTTTAACCAAAAAAGTAATGTTTACAAAATGAAATGAATTTTGAAAAAAAAATCATTCAAGTTTTATTTTGGTTTATGAATAAGTTTTTAAAGTGAAAATGCAATTATTCCATTTATTAAAGGTTGAATTTATAACCCAAAAATATGCACTTTCTCCCAAAATAATTGGAGATGAAGAAACAAAAAATTTTAACAAAATTTCTTAAATTTTTGACCAAAGAAATTAATTTTTAACTAAAATTGTATATCTTTATTCAAAAGAATAAATGCTTAGACGGATAGATGAATTTTCAACCCAGAAAATGAATTTCCTACCAAAAAAGACAAATTTTCAACAAAATAGATGAATTTTCGATTCAAAAAAACCTGAGAAATGAAATTTCAACCAAAAGTATTAATTTTCTACCAAAAAGTATAATTTTTAACAAAATACAGGAATTTTCAACCAAATATTTTAATTTTTTATGGAATTTTCAACCTAATAGTTGAATTTACAACCAAAAAGATTAATTTTCTAAAAAAAAGACATTTTTCAACAAAATAGATTAATTTTCAACTGAAAAAGAGAAATTTTCAACTGAAAAAGGGAAATTTTCAACCAAATTGTAATAGTTCATATTTCCACAAAAAAATATTTTAATTTTCATTTAAAAACTGGTGAATTAAACCAAAAAAAACCAATTAAAAAAAAAAGAATTGAATTTTTAACCAAGAAGATGAATTTTCTACCAAAAAAAGACAAATTTTCAACCAAATAGATTAAATGTCTATAAAAAAAAATTTCGACGAAAAGAGGAATAAGGTTGAATTTTTAGTTTAAAAAATTACTTTTCAATAAAGAAACTAATTTTCACCCTAAGAAATGAAATTGCAGCCAAAAATATTAATTTTCTACCAAAAAATAATAATTTTTAACAATTTCCAACGAAATATTCTATTTTTTAATGGAATTTTCAACCTAATAGTTGAATTTTCAACCAAAAAGATTAATTTTCAACAAAATTGTAATATTTGATATTTCCACCAGAAAATATTTTAATTTTCAATTAAAAACTGTTGAATTAAACTAAAAAATACCAATTTTCAACAAAATAGATGAATTTTCAATTGAAAAAGAAAATTTTTCAACAAAAAATAGAATAGTTTAATTTTAAGTTAGAGAAATAAGTCTTTAAACAAATCAAATAAATTTTCAACGGAATAGTCAAATTTTCAACCAAAAAGTTGAAATGTCTATAAAAAAAAATTCGACGAAAAGAGGAATAGTTGAATTTTTAGTTAACAAAATTACTTTTCAATAAAGAAACTAATTTTCAACCTGAGAAATGAAATTTCAGCCAAAAATATATGAATTTTCTACCAAAAAAGTATAATTTTTAACAAAATACATGAATTTTCAACCGAAAAGGTTAATTTTCTACAAAAGAAAAAAAAATAAACTTTCAACGAAATAGATGAATTTTCAACAAAAAAAAAAGATGAATTTTCCACAAAATTGTAATAGTTGATATTTCCACCAAAAAATATTTTAATTTTCATTAAAAAACTGGTAAATTAAACTAAAAGATACCAATTTTCAACAAAAGAGCTGAATTTTTAACCAAGAAGATGAATTTTCTAACAAAAAATACAAATTTTCAAGCAAATAGAGGACTTTTCAATTGAAAAAGAAAACTTTACAACAAAAAATAGAATTGTTTCATTTCAGGTTAAATGTATATGAAAAAAATTTTGACGAAAAGAGGAATGGTTGAATTTTTAGTTAAAAAATTACTTTTCAATAAAAAAACTAATTTTCACCCTAGGAAATGGAATTTCAGCCAAAAATATTAATTTTCTACCAAAAAAAAATAACTTTCAACAAAATACATGAATTTTCAACCAGATATTTTAATTTGTATCGGAATTTTCAACCTGATAGTTGAATTTTCAACCAAAAAGGTCATTTTCTACAACAAAAAAAAGACAAATTTTTTAAGGAAATAGATGAATTTTCAACTAAAAAAGATAAATTTTCAACAAAATTGTAATAGTTGATATTTCGACAAAAAAATATTCAAATTTTGAATTAAAAACTGTTAAAATAAACTAAAAACTACCAATTTTCAACAAAGGAGATGAATTTTCAACCAAGAGAGATTTTTCAATCAATAAAAAAGAACTCATCAAAAATTTTGAGTTTTCAAGTCATGAAGACGAATTTTTGAAAAAAAAAATTGAATTTATAACCCAAAAATATGCACTTTCTCCCAAAATAATTGAA
>CAKNYM010048933.1:49898-82932 GCA_932195095.1 Andricus curvator
ATATGCACTTTCTCCCAAAATAATTGAAGTTGAAGGAAAAAAAATAATTTTCAACAAAATTTGTTAAATTTTTAAACAAAGAAATTAATTTTTAACTAAAATTGTGCATCTTTATTCAAAAAAATAAATGTCTGGCCAATTAGTTGAATTTTCAACCCAGAAGATGAATTTCCTACCGAAAAAGACAAATTTTCAACAAAACAGATGACTTTTCAATTGAAAACGAAAATTTTTTAACCAAAAGGATTAAATGTCTATAAAAAAAATTTCGACGAAAAGAGGAATAGTTGAATTTTTAGTTTAAAAAATTACTTTTCAAATAAGAAACTAATTTTCAACCTAAGAAATGAAATTTGAGCAAAAAATATTAATTTTCTACAAAAAAAAAAAAAATAATAATTTTTAACAAAATACATGAATTTTCAACTAAATATTTTAATTTTTAATGGAATTTTCAACCTAATAGTTGAATTTTTAACCAAAAAAGGTTAATTTTCTACAAAAAAAAGACAAATTTTTGAACGAAATAGATGAATTTTTAACTAAAAAAGATAAATTTCCAACAAATTGTAAGAGTTGGTATTTCGACAAAAAAATATTTAAATTTTGAATTAAAAACTGTTAGAATAAACTAAAAAATACCAATTTTCAACAAAGGAATTGAATTTTCAACCAAGAAAGACTTTTCAATCAATAAAAAAGAACTCATCCAAAATTTTGAGTTTTCAAGTCATAGAGACGAATTTTTGAAAAAAAGGTTGAATTTATAACCCAAAAATATGCACTTTCTCCCAAAATAATTAAAGTTGAAGAAAAAAATAACTAAAAAAAAATTTGTTAAATGTTTAACCAAACAAATTAACTTTCAACTAAAATTGTGCATCTTTATTTAAAAAAATTTATCTAAATAGTTAAATTTTCAAACCAGAAGATGAATTTCCTACCAAAAATGACAAATTTCCAACAAAATAGATGACTTTTCAATTGAAAAAAAAATTTTCAACCTAAAAGATTCAATTTCTATAAAAAAAAGAATTTCGACAGAAAGAGGAATAGTTGAATTTTTAGTTAAAAAATTACTTTTCAATTAAGAAACTAATTTTCAACCTAAGAAATAAAATTTCAGCCAAAAATATTAATTTTCTACCAAAAAAAAAAAAAAAAAATTTAACAAAATACATGAATTTTCAACAAAATATTTTAATTTTTAATGGAATTTTCAAACTGATAGTTGAATTTTCAACCAAAAAGGTTAATTTTCTTCAAAAAAAAGACAAACTTTCAACAAAATAGATGAATTCTCAAATAAAAAAGATGAATTTTCAACCAAATTGTAATAGTTGATATTTCCACCAACAAATATTTTAATTTTCATTAAAAAACTGGTAAATTGAACTAAAAAATACCAATTTTCAACAAAAGTTGAATTTTGAACCAAGAAGATGAATTTTCTACCAAGAAAGACAAATTTTCAACAAACAGATGACTTTTCAATTGAAAAAGAAAATTTTTCAACAAAAAATAGAATAGTTTAGTTTTAAGTTAGAGAAATAAGTCTTTAACCAAATCAAATAAATTTTCAGCGAAATAGTCAAATTTTCAACCAAAAAGATTAAATGTCGATAAAAAAAAAATTCGACAAAAATAGGAATAGTTGAATTTTTAGTTTAAAAAATTATTTTTCCATAAAATAAGAATTTTTAACAATTTCCAACCGAATATTTAATTTTTTAATGGAATTTTGAACCAAAAAGGTTAATTATCTACCAAAAAAGACAAATTTTCAACAAATTATATGAATTTTCAACTAAAAAAGATGAATTTCCGAAAAAAATTGTAATAGTTGATATTTCCACCAAAAAATATTTTAATTTTCTAATTAAAAACTGTTCAATTAAACTAAAAAATACCAATTTTCAACAAAAGAGTTGAATTTTTAACCAAGAAAGTTTTCAACAAATAAGTGAATTTTCATCTGAAAAAGATCAATTTTCTAGCAAAAAAAGGAATAGATAGATACATTTTTAGTAAAAAAATCAACATTCTAACTAAAATTATGCATTTTCAATCAAAAAAATAAATTTTTAACTAAATGGTTGAATTTTCAACCGAGAAGATGAATTTTCTACCAAAACAAGACAAATTTTCAGAAAAATAAATGACCTTTCAAGTAAAAAACAAATAAATTTTCAACCAAAAATATTAAATGTCTATGAAAAAAAATTCGACAAAAAGTGAAATAGTTAAATTTTTGGTTAACAAATTAATTTTCAATGAAGAAACTAGTTTTCAACCAATAAATATTGTAATTTTTAATCAAAAACTGTTAAGTTAAAAAATATTAATTTTCAACAGAAGAGTTGAATTTTTAACCAAGAAAGATTTTTCAATCAATAAAAAAGAACTCATCCAAAATTTTGAGTTTTCAAGTCATAAAGACGAATTTTTGAAAATAAAAGTTGAATTTATAACCCAAAAATATGCACTTTCTCCGAAAATAATTGAAGTTGGAGAAAAAAACAACTAATTTTCAAAAAAATTTGTTAAATTTTCAAAAAAATAAATTGTTAGCCAAATAGTTGAATTTTCAACCCAGAAGATGAACTTCCTACCAAAAAACACAAATTTTGAACAAAATAGATGACTTTTCAATTGAAAAAGAAAATTTTTCAAGAAAAAATAGAATAGTTTAATTTTTAATTCAAGAAATAAGTCGTTAACCAAATCGAATAAATTGTCAACGAAATAGTCAAATTTTCAACTTAAAAGATTAAATGTATATAAAAAAAAAATTTCGACGAAAAGAGGAATAGTTGAATTTTTACTTTAAAAAAATTACTTTTCGATTAAGAAACTAATTTTCACCATAGAAATGGAATTTCAGCCAAAAATATTAATTTTCTGCAAAAAAAAAATAATTTTTAACAAAATACATGAATTTTCAACCAGATATTTTAATTTTTATTGGAATTTTCAACCTAATAGTTGAATTTTCAACCAAAAAGGTTAATTTTCGATACAAAAAATGACAAATTTTCAACAAAATAGATGAATTTTCAACTAGAAAGGATAAATTTTCAAAAAAATGGTAATAGTTGATATTTCCACAAAAAAATATTTCAATTTTCAATTAAAAACTGTTAAATTAAACTAAAAAATACACATTTTCAACAAAAGGGTTGAATTTTTAGCCAAGAAAGATTTCAATAAAAAAAAAACTTATCCAAAATTCTGAGTTTTCAAGTCATAAAGACGAATTTTTGAAAAAAAAAGTTGAAATTATAATCCAAAAATATTCATTTTCTACCAAAATAATTTAATTTTCAACTAAAAAATTTGAGTTTTCAACAAAATAAGTGAATTTTCACCTGAAAAAGATCAATTTTCTAGAAAAAATGGAATAGATACATTTTTAGTAAAAAAATTCAACATTTTAACTAAAATTATAGATCTTCAATAAAAAAAAAAAAAATGTACTGAATAGTTGAATTTTCAACCCAGAAGATGAATTTTCTACCAAAACAAGACAAATTTTCAACAAAATAGATGACTTGTCAACTAAAAAAGTTAAATTTTCAACCAAAATGATTAAATGTCTATAAAAAAAAATCGACAAAAAGTGAAATAGTTAAATTTTTGGTTAACAAATTAATTTTCAATAAAGAAACTAGTTTTCAACCAAAGAAATAAAACTTCAACCAAAAATCATAATTTTCCACCAAAAAAGAATCATTCTCAACAAAATAGTTAAATTTTCAACCAAACTGATGAATCTTTGATAAAAAAAATTAATTCTCCACAAAAAGTGAAATAGTTGATATTTCCACCAAAAAATCTTTTAATTTTCAATAAAAAAATGTTAAGTTAAACTAAAAAATATCAATTTTCAACAGAAGAGTTGAAATTTTAACCAAGAAAGATTTTTTAATGAATAAAAAAAAAACTTATCCAAAATTTTGAGATTTTAAGTCATAAAGACGAATTTAAAAAAAAATGTTTCATTTATAACCCAAAAATATGCATTTTCTACTACAATAATTGAATTTTCGACTAAGAAATGATGAGTTTTCAACAAAATAAGTGAATTTTCAAATGAAGAAGATAAATTTTCTAGCAAAAATGAAGTAACTACATTTTTATTTAAAAAATTTAATTTTTAACAAGAAAAAAAAACTAATTTTCAACAAAATTTGTTGATTTTTCAACCAAAGAAATGAACTTTGATCTACAATGATGCATCTTCAGTCAAAAAATTAAATGTGTGTTAAAAAAATCGACCAAAAGTGGAAGAGTTAAATTTTTAGTTAAAAAATTAAATTTCAATAAAGAAACTAATTTTCCACCAAAGAAATGAAATTCCAACTAAAAATGTTAATTTTCTACCAAACTGATGAATCTCTGATAAAAAAATTAATTCCCAACAAAAAGTGTAAATGTTGGTATTTCATAAATAAATATTTTAATTTTCAATAAAAAACTGTCAAATCAAACCAAAAATACCAATTTTCAACAAAAGAGTTGAATTTTCAACCAAAAAAGATTTTTCAATCATTAGAAAAAACTCATCCAAAATTGCGAGTTTTCAAATTATAAAGACGAATTTTTCAAAAAAATGTTCGAATTTATAACCCAAAATATGCATTTTCTACCAAAATAATTGAATTGTTGACTAAAAAAGGCGAGTTTTCAACAAAATAAGTGAATTGTCAACTGAAAAATATTAATTTTCTAGGAAAAATGAAACAGCTACGTTTTTAGTGAAAAAATTAATTTTGAATAAGAAAAAAAACGATTTATTAACAAAATTTGTTAAATTTTTAACCAAAGAAATTAACTTTTAACTAAAATTATACATCTTCATCTAAAAAATCATTTTTAACCCAATAGTTGAATTTTCGACCCAGAAGATGAATTTTCTACCAAAAAAGACAAATTTTCAAAAAAATAGATGACTTTTCAATTGAAAAAAAAATTTTCAACCAAAAGAGAAATATTTTTTTAACCGAATACAATAAATTTTCAACGAAATAGTTAAATTTTCAACCAAAAAGGTGGAATGTCTATAAAAAAAAATTTCGACGAAAAGTGGTATAGTTAGTTGAAAAAATTAATTTCCAATAAAGAAACTAATTTTCAACCAAAGAAATGAGATTTCAACCAAAAATATTGATTTTCTACAACAAAAAAAATAGTTTTTAACAAAATACTTCAATTTTCCACAAAATAATGATTGAATTTTCAACAAAAAAATAGTTGAATTTTCATCTCAAAAGGATGACTTTTTGACGAAATGGTTGAATTTTCAATCAAAAAGTTGCATTTTTATCCAAGAAAAATGAAATTTATCCTATAACAGATGAATTTGTCAAACAAAACAAAAAATTTTCAAAAAAGTAGTTGAATTTTCATCCAAAAAAGATTTCAGTTCACTTTTTAAAACCAAAATGTGAATTTTAAATAAAAAGTAAATTTTCTACGAAATAGTTGAATTTTCAACAAAACAGTTGAACTTATAGCCAAAAAGGATGACTTTTTTACAACATTTTTGAATTTTCAAAAAAAAAATTTCATTTTTATCCAAGAAATATGCAATTTCTAATAAAATAGATGAATTTTTAAATTAAAAAGAAAAATTTTCGAAAAAAATAGTTGAATTTTTATCCAAAAAATACTTCACGTTTACTTTTCAACGCCAAAATATGAGTTTTAAAGAAGAAGTAAATTTTCCACAAAGAAACTTGAATTTTCAACCCAAAAAGACGAATTTTCAACAAAACAGTTGAATTTTCAACCAAAAAGGATGACTTTTTATCAAAATTATTGAATTTTTCGTCAAATATTAGAATTTTTTCAGAAAGATGCATTTTATACTAAAATATGTAGATACATTTTTTAAATTGAAAAGAGAATTAAAAAAAATGAATTTTGAAGACAAAGTAAATTTTCTACAAAATAATTGAATTTTCAACAAAACAGTTGAATTTTTAACCAAAAAGGATGACTTTTCCATAAAACTGTCGAATTTTCAACCAAAAATTTTCATTTTTGTCCAAGAAATATAAAATTCATACTAAAATAGATGAATTTTCAAATTAAAAAGACAAATTTTTGAAAAAATAGTTGAATTTTCATACAAAAAACACTTCACGTTTACTTTTCAACATCAAAATATGAGTTTTAAACAAGAAGAAAATTTTCGGCGAAGATACTTGAATTTTTAACCCAAAAAGACTAATTTTCAACAAAACAGTCGAATTTTCAACCAAAAAGGATGACTTTTTATCAAAATTATTGAATTTTTATTCAAACAGGTGAATTTTTATTGCAGAAAGGATGACTTTTTTACAACATTGTTGAATTTGCAACCAAAAATTTTCATTTTTATCCAAGAAATTTGCAATTTATACTAAAATAATAGATGAATTTTTCAAATTAAAAAGACGAATTTTCAAAAAAATAGTTGAATTTTCATCCAAAAAATACTTTACTTTCACTTTTTAACATCAGAACATGAGTTTTAAACAAGAAGTAAATTTTCTACAAAGATACTTGAATTTTCAACCCTAAAAGACGAATTTTCAATAAAACAGTTGAATTTTCAACCAAAAAGCACATTTTAAAAAATTTCTTGAATTTTCAACAAAACAGTTGCATTTTTATCCAAGAATGATGCAATTTCTACTAAAGTAGATGAATTTTTAAATCACAAAGGCAAATTTTCGAGAAAAAAATTAAATTTTCATCCAGCAATAATGATTGTTTATTAATGTTCAAAGGCCAGAATCTTGAAGTTGTAACAATTTTAACAATTTATTTTTAATAAATGGAATAAAAAAATCAAAATTAAAATTGAAAAATTTCAAACATATTCTCCTTGACAGTTACTTGAAGTTATGGAAATTCCCTGATTTTTACAAAAAATTTTTTCAATCCCTGAACTTTTCCCTGACCAATTTTTTAAAAATTGTTGTTGGTTAGGTTGTTTTTCACTTACCAGATTTTTTTTGCTAAAGTTATTTGTATCATTTGCGAATTTCCAAAAATTACTTTCATGAATGAAGGACCCTCCCTACCGTAATAAATCGTAAAAAAATCTCCCCCCCCCCCCCTTTGAGCTGTTACGTAATAAAAGTACAGTCTCCTACCTATAAATCGAGTTACAGCTTTAAAGTAAAGGTTCTAGAAACCCTATTACGATACCTATATATAGATAGTAATCACTTCTCAAGATGTTATTATCAATTTTATTCCACCGGATAGTCGTACGGTGAAACTCGTTAAAACTTTGGAGGTACATCGATACTGTGGTGCTATATAGCGAAAGCTGGGTCAACAAGTTCGGATCTTCCCAGATCGATTTAAAAGCTCGTGGACAATGTTTTTGTAATTTCGGTTGATTGGAGGAACATTTTGCAGGTGAAAAGTAAAAACTTTGCATAATGCGTACCTTCCTAATGAGTATAATATTGCTCGAAAAGCTGAGAGCCACCTTGTGCACACGCTAATTACGGTAATACCATAACTCACACCTATCGGTAATTGGCGTGAACAGGAAGTGAAAATTAATAGTCGTGTGTACATTTTCAGCTGAACGTAAAGACTTTACACTATAAATTTGCCTGATAAATGCAAATTTAATTTTTTAATTTTTAATAATACAAACGAAATATTGAAAAAAAGTTTATCTCTGATTTCATTAGGTTTTAAAACTTAAATCGTTCTAACTCGGCCAAATATTATTGAAATGAGTTCGCCGGTAAAAAGCATCTAGGTAACTTCGACTTTCAAACTTCCAGTGAGCGATTTGTTCAGCAATGTTGAATCAAGTTTTTTGGGAAATCTCATATCGAGTCGTTGAAAATTTACTGAGATATGCAGATTGAGAAAAAGTACTCGACGTCTGCCCGCGCAGACTGAACTTCGAGAACGCTGCCTAACAGAGCAGTCCTCGCGACGCATTAGCTAACAGCGCGGGCAGACGTCGAGTACTTTTTCCAAAGCTGCATATCTCAGTAAATTTTCAACGATTCGACATGAGATTTTCCAGAAAACTTCATTCAACAAATCACTTAATCACTGAACAAATCACTCACTGGAAGTTTTAAAAAGGTGAAATTACCCAGATACTTTTTACCGGCGAAAGCAAGAAAACACAATTATCGATTGACCTCATTTTACAATTACATATTAATAAACAATAAGCGATTGTTAACTTTTTCATCATTTCCTAGGCATCGCTATAGTATTTTGAATACGTCCTATAAATATGAACTCATTTAAATAATATTTGGCCGAGTTAGAACGATTTAAGTTTTAAAACTTAATTAAATCAGGGAGGAACTTTTTTTCAATATTTCGTTTTAATTATTAAAAATAAACGTTTGGAAAAAACAATTCTTAGAGGAAAAAGTTTCACTCCCTTATTATCTAGAATTCTACGTTTTCAAAAAATTGATTTTTTTATTTTGAAAATTTTCTTTCTTTGAGACGATCGGACTATCCTTTTACGCATTTTCGCGCGTCGGGCTGGTTATTGCATCTGGCGGGTCAATTTAAAAACAATATTACTCTTTTACCAAGAACTTTTGCTATTATAATAAATCACATTGAACTGTAGTTTGTTTATTAAAAATTGAACAATAATTGACTTTTCAATTTGACGATTCAATTTTTCAATTTGAAAGCCTTAGTAGTTAAACAAATGTAAAAGTTCGATTTAAACTTTATAAACTATTCTCAATTTAAAAATACTTTGAAAAATTAAAGGCCCTTATCCAATTCCAAATCCTATTCAATATTCCAAATATTGTTCCAATCTGAAGTATTCCATTTTTAACTCATTTAATTTGAAATTTTTTAATTAAGGGGGACATTTTTTTTAATTTTTAGCAATTCTTCACTTTTCATTGAAAATGAGCAATTATAAATCGAATATTAAAAATTAAACAATTTTAAATTGAATTATTTGAAATAGAAAGCCTTAAATTGTTAATATTCCATAGTATTAAATTAAAACTTTGTACGTTACAATTTTAATTGTTCTTCTTAACAAATTTTGAATATGTAAGTGAAATTATTGAATTTTGATGCATAAATAACAAATGAACAATTAAAAATTTATATATAAATTTGAGTTAGTTTCAGAGATATTTACGAGTTTCGAGAAGATCCAAACCAAATTTAAAATAAAAAACTGTTAACTTAAACAAAAAAATATCAATTTTCCACAGAAGAGTTTAATTTGTAAAAAAAGAAAGATTTTACAATCAATAAAAAAAACTTTTCCAAAATTTTGAGGTTTCAAGTCATAAAGACGAATTTAAAAGGAAACTTTAATTTATTACCCAAAAATGTGCCTTTTCTACCAAAATAATTGAATTCTCGACTAAAAAAAGACCAGCTTTGAACAAAATAAGTGAATCTTCAACTGAAACAGATGGATTTCCTAGCAAAAATGAAATAGCTACATTTTTATTTGAAAAATTCATTTTCAACATGAAAAAAACGAATGTTTAACCAAATTTGTTGAATTTTTAACCAAAGAAATGAAATTTCAACTAAAATTATGCATCTTTAATCAAAAAAATAAATTTTCAACCAAAAAATTGTATTTTCAACCCAAATAATGAATTTTCTACCAGAAAAAGACAAATTTTCAATAAAATAGATGACTTTTCGAATAAAAAAGATAAATTTTTAACCAAAAAGATTAAATGTCTATTAAAAAAAATCTACCAAAAGTGGAAGAGTTAAATTTTCAGTTAAAAAAATTAAATTTCAATAAAGAAACTCATTTTCCACAAAATAAATGAAATTTCAACCCAAAATGTTAATTTTCTACCAGAAGAGAATAAATTCTCAACAAAAATTGTGAATGTTGATATTTCCCCCAAAAATATTATAATTATCAAAAAATTTCTGAAACTGAAAAATATAAATTTTCTAGCAAAAATAAAATAGCTACATTTTTAGTAAAAAAACAATCAAATTGAGATTTCTGAAGATTTCCAAATAAAATTTTGAAGCTTTTTGTGGATCTTTGAAGGTATTGAGAAAATAAAAAAAAATCCTAACTTTACTGGGAAGATTTGAAATAATTTTTTATTTTGAAAAATTAATTTTAAGAGAATATTGAAAAAGATCGAAAATTTTTTTAACAATAATTAATAAATGAACAATTATTAATTTGGAAAATAATCGAGTAAGTTTAAAATATATTTATAAGTTTTGAAAAGATTCCAAAATAATTTGAAACGTGAAAAGATTTCAAAACACTTAAAACACATTTTGAAAGGTTTTAAATAAATGGAAGAATTGTATGAAATTTCCTAGAATAACTAACAATAATTTTGTTTGAAAAATTAATTTAATATGAATATATAATAAAATTTTCAAAGTTTTCAGAAAAGAATCTGGATGATTTTAAGGTAATTTTTTTACTTTTGCAAGATTTTCAAAAAATTGTAGGAAAAATTCGAGTTCCAAGATAATAAAATTATTATTAGATTTGAAGAGAATATTTAAAAAGATTTCAAAACAAATTTGTATGTATAAATTAATGTTTCTAGCTTAAAATTGCTTAAAATGATATAATTTTGAAAATTCATAAATTTTTTGATTAATTCCTCAATTCATAGCATTGAAAATGATAACGTGAATTTCTATTTTTTAAGGATATTTTCGCTGTAAAATGTATAAAAGGTAAAAATTTCAATTTTTCTGTTTAACGAGTTTTAATTAAAAAATTTTCAGTTGAAAAGTTTTAAAAGCTTTCCTTTTATACGCGAAACTTGCTGAGCGTTTGCATAAATATTTTTTAAAGTTTGATAAAAACAATTTTAAAAAAAGCAGGGAATTTTTATTTTTCAGGGAAAATTTATGGAAAAGTCAAGAATTTAGAAGAAAAATCTTACAAAAGTCAGGGAAATCCTATAACTTTAAATAACTGTCAAGCAGAATAAATTCGACATTTTTTAAATTTTTAATTAAAATGTTTTTATTCCGCATATAAAGATTCTAGGTTAAAAACGTTACAAGTTTAAGATTCTGGTATTTAATTATTAATGGTCAGGGAAAATGAAAAATTATTCAGGAAAAAAATAGAGCATTTTTAAAATGAAATTATGCGGTAGTAGTAGTAATAGTATACCATTAAGCCATTTCCCTTTCAGGGTAGGCGTGACACTACCCGATTCGGGTAGTGTTTCTAGGAGGTTGTTTTCTGGTAGTTATAAATAACTACAAGTGTGGGCTCACCACACCCACGATGTGCCAAAATCACGCAGTATTCTCGAACGGTCACCCATCCAAGTACTAACCACGCCCAACGATGCTTAACTTCAGTGATCTGACGAGAACTCGTTTTTTTAGCGTGGTTTGGCCGTTGGCAACCCTGATATAATATTCTTATTAGTAATTTATTTTTCTTGTATTTATATTTCTTTTTTTTTCAGTTGCTTTCTCCTAAAGATTATCTTTTTGGTTAAAAAGTTTATTCATTGTTTGAAAATTCAACAATTTTGCTAAAAAGTCATCTTTTTTGGTTGAAAATTCAACTGTGTTTTCGAAAATTCAACTTTTTCGTAGAAAATGTAGTCTTTATTTGAAATTCATATGTTGATTTTGAAAAATCAGTTTTTTGGATCAAAATTCAACTATATTTTGGAAAATTTCTCTTTTTCATTTAAAAATGTATTTGTGTTAGTGAAGTCAAACTAAAATCGTTTTTGGATTAAAATTCGAATTTTTTTTCTGAAAATTTGTCTTTTTGATTTAAAAATTCATCTGTTTTAGTAGAAATTTCATCATTCTTGGATAAAAATGCAACTGTTTGTTTGAAAATTAATCTTCTTAGCTTGAGGATTCTACTTTTTTTTTTTTGAAAATTTTATTAAAAAGTTGAACTATTGTGTTGAATTGTTTTTTAATGAATGTTTATCTCTTTCGTTAAGAATGTATCTATTTTGTTGAAAATTAATTTTTTGCTGAAAATTCATATTGCCTGGTTAAAAATTCAGTTTTGTTACAGAAAATTCGTATTTTGGATTAAAGGTTCAACAAGTTAAGTGAACATTTTTTTTCGTCTATGATTGATAAATCATAATTTATTTAAAATTTGTCTTTTTGGTTTTAAAATTCATTTTTTAAATTGAAATATCATCTTTTTTGGTTTAAACATCAACTATTACACTTTTTTAAATGATAATTCGTCTTTTTAGGTTGAAAATCCAATTATTTTATTAAAAATTTAATTATTTTGATGAAAATTCACGTATTTTGTTAAAAAGTCACGTTTTATGGTGGAAAAGTTATTTTTTTGAAATAAATTTTTAAATGGTATTCAAAATTTGAAATTGTATGCAGAATACATTAATTTTAACTCAGATAGGAGAATTTTCAACTAAAAAAGATAACTTTTTAGCCAAAAATGAAAAAGTTAAATTTTTAGGTGAAAAAATTAATTGAAAAAAAAAAACAAATTTCTAATAAAAAAAAATTTCAACGGAACCAAAAAATAATTTTTTAACAATAGTTCAACTTCCAATCAAGTAGTTTAATTATCAACCACGTAAGATTAATTTTCTTTGTCTTTCCCCTTTTTCCATTTTTTCTACTTTTTCTCGTTTTTCCACTCAAATGCAAATCCAAATATTTTAGGTTAAATGTTAATTTTTTTTATTGAAAAGTCAACTATTGTGGTATAAAATTAAATTGCTTCGTTGAAAATAACCTTTTTTGCTGAAAATGAAGTTCGTTGTTGAAAATTCCTATTTTCAAGTTTAAATTTCAACTGTTTTGAAGAAAATACGTCCTCTTGGCTTAAAAATTCGATAATTTGGTTTATTTTTTTTATGTTTTGACTGAAAAAGCTTTATCGGGTGAAAATTCTTACTTGGTCGAAAATACAACATTTTTGATTGAAGAATTTTTTTTGTTAGTTTCAAAATAAATTTTTTTTTTTTAGAGATTACTTTTTTGGTTAAAGATGCAAATTGGATCGAAAATTAATCTATTTTTCACCCTGAAAATTCTTCTTTTTTGAATAAATTGAACAGTTTTTTTATTTGAAATTACAATCTTTTTTGTGAAAATATCAAATGTTTAATTTTTCAATGAGAATCCATTTTTTTCAAATTCAACTATTATTTTGAAAGCTGAACAACTTTGTTAAAAATTATATTCTTAAATTGAAGATTCACCTTTTAGTTTAAAATTTATCTTTTTAGCTTCAGTTGGGAAATTCGTTTTTATTTGCTTGAAAATGAATTTTTAAAGTGAAAACTTAACTATTTTTATATGAAGATTCAACTATTTGGTTGAAAATGCATGCATTGTGTTAAAAATTCGTCTTTATCTATTCCATTAAAAATGTAATTGTTTTGTTAAAAAATCGTTTTTGGTCTAAAAAAGTATGAAAACGCTTAAGATGTTCTTTTAGCGTGAAAAATTCAACTATTTGGTTGAAAATTAACTTTTTTGTGGAAAACTTATATTTTCGGGTTGAAAAAAAACTAATAAAAATAATGTATTAATAAATTTATTTATTATATTTATTATAAAAAATGATATTAAAGAAGATCTTAAACTTTGAATTTAAAAATATTTTATTGAAGAGTCATTAACATTTTAAATTCAACTGTTTTTTTTTCAGAAAATTCGACTTTTTGGCTTGAAAATTCGACATTTTTGATTAACTTTTATTTTAATAATTGTAAAATTTGAAACTTTTTTTTTTTCAAAATTCATCTCTTTTGGTGAAAATTTCATTTTATTTTGATTAAAAATTAAACTACTAGGATGAAACTTGCACTGGTTTGTTGAATATTCATTTTTTTGGTTGATAATTCTTCATTTTAGTTGGAAATTCATTTTTTAACTGCCTAATTTTTGTTTAAAAATTATTTTTTTTTAGTTGAAAATTTGTATTTTTTGGTAGAAAATGAATGTTTTTTCTCAAAATTAATCTTTTTGGTAAAAAATCGTCTTTTTTGGCTGAGTTAAATTGTTTTTGATTGAAAATATAAATCTTTTTTGTTGACATTTTAAATATCACAATTTTGGTTGAGAATTGATTTTTTTTTTTTGCTTAAAAATTCCACTACTTGGTTAGAAATTCATTTTTTTTTTTTTATTCATCATTTAAGCTGGAAATTTATTTTTGTGGTGAAAAATTAAACTATTTTGTTGCAAATTTCACTAATTTTTTGGAAAATTCTTCCTTTTGGGTTTAAACTTCAACATTTTGGATGACATTTTTTTCTCTATTGACTGTGAAATCTATTTTTTGGCTAAAAATTCAACTTTTTGATTGAAAAAGCGTCTTTTTTGTAAAAAATTAATCTTCTTCGCAGGAAATTGAACTAATTGTTTGAAAATTCATTTTTTTACTCAAGATTAATAATTTAAGTTGAAAATTCATTTCCGTGGCTAAAAAATTTAACTATTTTCTTGAAAATTCGTCTTTTTTTTTGGTTAAAAATTAATGAATTTATTGAAATTTTATCTATTACATTTTTATTTTAGAATTATTTTTTTAGTTAAAATTGTAAATCTTCGGTTGAACTGTTCATTGAGGATGAAAATCTTTTTTGCTGACTTTCTAACCATTACAATTTTTGTTGACAATTCACCTTTTTTGGTTAAAAATTCAACTACTTGGTTAAAAATTAATTTGTTTGAAGATTGATTTATGTGGTTGTAAATTTAACTATTTTCTTGAAAATTCGTCTTTTTTGGTTATAAATTAATTTATTTTTCATTAAATTCAAACAATCCTGTTTTTGTTTAGAAATTATTTTTTTTCATTTAGTTCAAATTTCAACTGTATGGTTGAAAATTCGTCTTTTTTTGTAGAAAATTAATCTTCTTGGTGGAAAATTCATCTTTTTTGTTGAAAATTCTGTTTTTAAACAATTAAAAAATAGACGAAATAGGCAGTTTCAAACCCTTCTGTAAAAAAAATAATGTTTGTTATATTTTCTAAGATCAATAAAAAAATGTAATGCAATAAATAAAGCATTTTCTTCAAGAGGTAATTTACTTTTGGTCTAACAAATCAAATTTCTGGAGGACTTTCCTCTAAGTTCTGATATCCTTGGGTTTTAATTTTTTTTTTAGTAAAATTTTGCTTACACAATTTATTGTAATTTTCCGCCCCGCACCCTCACCTCATAAGAAACAGTAAAATTATACAAAATCTGTTCGTAAATTAATCAAAAAAAAAAAAAAAAAATTAATTGAAATAAAAAAAAAAGTAATAGTCAAAGGATGTATTTTCATTTTTAAATATGTCGTAACTTTATGATTTGCTATTTACTCGACAAGTCTAAACCGTTTCTAATTTCGCACTTATAGATCGTAAAGGCATAGGTTTCGTCATTCTCGCGATTTTCTTTTCGCACTTACGGTTGATTGAATCGCATTCTCCAATAAAAAGCCTTTTTACTTTCCTCTACCTCAATTCATTTCAAGATTAACCAAAGAAATACAAATGTCCTCCAGATGAGAATGGAAAACAAACTCTCTAAACAAAATTTTCTTGAACCAAAACCAATAAAATTTTTTTAATTAATTTTTTTCTGAAAAAAAGTCTTCTCCTTTCGCTCCGCTGGGAATCGAACCACAGCAGTTCCGATTGCCGGTCGGGTGCTTTCCCATTAAGCTACTAGAGAGATCGAGAGAAGAAACTTTTTTCAGAAAATAAACGCATTATTTTGCAAGGTGGTATATACCAAATTTTTCAAGGAGTCTGTATTATCATCAGAGAATAACAGAAATTTTTAACGTCTTTTCAGACTAGATGGAAATATGAATTAAAAAATAATGCGTGTATTTTCGGAAAAAAGTTTCTTCTCTCGATCTCTCTAGTAGCTTAATGGGAAAGCACCCGACCGGCAATCGGAAGTTCTGTGGTTCGATTCCGAGCGGAGCGAAAGGAGAAGATCTTTTTTCAGAAAGAAATTAATCAAAATAATTTTCAATTCATATTTCCAGTGAAAATTTCAGTGGAAATAATATTGATGAACTTTAATCATTTGTTTACGACAAGTTATTAGGTTACAATTATTGCACAACATTATTAGAATGCATTAAAATCATTTTCATTTTAGGAAAATTCAATTTATCCAGTTTGAACTGTTATCCACTATGTACCAGTCTCCCCTGTTAATATTTTCGAAAGAGAAAAACATTTTTTTTTTCTGAAAAAAGATCTCCTTTTCTCCACTTGCTCTCTCTAGTAGCTTAATGGGAAAACACCTGACCGGAAATCAGAAGTTATGTGATTTGAATCCCAGCGGAGCGAAAGGAGAAGATCTTTTTTCAGAAAAAAAATAAAATTAATTAAAAATTTTTTAATTCATAGCTCCATCTAGTCTGAAAATACGTTAAAATTTTCTGTTATTCTCTGATGATAATACAGATTCCTTGAAAAATTTGATATGTACCACCTTGCAAAATAATGCTTGTATTTTCTGAAAAAAGTTTCTTCTCTCGATCTTTCTAGTAGCTTAATGGGAAAGCACACGATCGGCAATCGACAGTTCTGTGGTTCGATTCCCAGCGGAGCGAAAGGAGAAAATCTTTTTTCAGAAAAAAATTAATTAAAATAATTTTTAGTTCATATTTTCATCTAGTCTGAAAAGACGTTAAAAATGTTATTCTCCGATGATAATGCAGATTCCTTGACAAATGTTTTTATTCAATTACCCAAATACTCCATCTACTAAAATATTTGGTTAAAACAAGCAGAAAATTTAGTTGGGTCAACCACATATTTTGTTGTGCGTATAAAAACGATATTTTAGGGTTGAACCAACAAAAATTTGGTTGATTCAACCAAAATTATTTTTTGATTAAATTTTCAAGTCTTTAATTGTAATTATTTTACTGTTCTCTGCCTCAAACTGCACTGTATTTTTAATTAGATAGGAATTTTTTTTTTACTTTTTAAACAGAATCGATTTCTATTTTTTGGTTGAAAACTACATCTTCTTTTTCGAAAATTTAACTATTGGGTTTAAAATTTGTAATTTTTTGTAGAAAATTTTTCTTTTTGGTTGAAAATTAATCTTTTTGTTCATAATTCAATTATTTAATTATAAATATTCATCTGTTTTGTAGAAAGCTCTTCTTTTTACCTTGAATATTAAACATTTTGGATGAAATTTTTTTTTTCAAAATTCGTCTATTTGATCTAAAAACTCATATCTCTTGGTAGAAATTTATTATTTTTTTTTGTTAAAAATGCAACTGCTTGGTTAAAAGTAATTTTCTTTGGTCGATGATTGAACTATTTTGTTGAAAATTTGTCTTTTTCTTTAATTTAACTGCCTTCGATTTAAAATAAAAATCTTTTCTTCATTAAAATATCAAGTATAAGATTTTTTGTTGAAAATTCATATTTTTGATTAAATTTAACTTTTTGTAATGTAAAATTATTATTATTAAAATTATTATTTTTTTGGTTCAAGTATCAACTATTACATTTCAGTTGAAAATTCATTTCCCTGGTTAACAATTGATCTGCTCGGCTGAAAATTAATTTTTGGTTTAAAATTAATTTTCTCACTTTTATTTATTGATTAAAAATCTTTCTTGATTAAAAATTAAATTCTAGTTAAAAATTCGTCTTTTTATTTCAAAACTTATCTCTTTTGGTAGAAATTTAATTTTTTTGTTTAAAAGTGCAACTGCTTGGTTGAAAAAGATTTTCTTTTTGCTGAGGATTCAACAACTTAGTTTAAAATTCATTTCTTGGATTGAAAATCAAATATTTTCTTAAAAATTTGTTTTTTTTTGTTGTTTAAAATTTAACTCTTTGGTTCGAAATTCAACTGTTCGGTTAAAAATAAATTTTTTGTGGAAATGTTTTGCAGAACATTCAACTTTTTTGTAGAAAATTCATTTTAGAAATTTGAAACTTCATTTTTTCAATGAAAATATAACTATTCCATTTTGGGTTAATAATTGAGTTTTTTTAGTTAAAAAATGTAAGTATTTGGAAGAAAATTTATGAAATTTTTCAAAAATTCAAATATTTGATTAAAAATGTATGCGTTTTGTTGAAAATTCATCTGCTGGTGGAAAATTTAACTACTTTGCTGAAAATTAGTTTTTAGTTTAAAATACATTTTTGAAACTGAAAATTGAATTATTTGGTTGATAATTCAATTTTTGCTGAAAATGAACTCTTTCTTTGAAAATTTAAATGTTTGATGAAAAATTCGTCTTGTTGGCTTAAAACTTCAACAATTTGGTAGAACATTCAACAGTTATGTGAAAAATTCATTTTTAAAATTAGAAATTCATTTTTTTTAACCAAAATTTTACTATTAAATTTTTGATTGAAAATTGATATTTTTTAGTTTAAAAATTCAAGAATTTAGTGAAAAATTTATAAAATTTGTTGAAAATTAAACTCTTTGGTTGGAAATTCAACTGTATGGTTAAAAATTAATCTTTTTGTTAAAAATTCAAATGTTTTTATGTATTTTGTTGAAAATTTGTCTTTTGTAGTAGAAAATGAATTTTTTTATTTAACATACAATTGTTTGGTTGAAAATTCAACTGTTTCAGTTTAAAATTCAACTTTTTTTTAAAAAGAAAATTTGCTGAAAATTCAAATGTTTTGTGAAAAATTCGTCTTTTAGAAAATTTATTTAACTATGAATTGAATTAAATATATATATATATATATATATATATATATATCAATTAAATTAAATTAATTTAACTATTCTATTTTAAGTTGAAAATTGATCACTCTGAGTTAAAAAATTCAATTATTCGGTAGAAAATTATCAAATTTGTTGAAAATTCAACTATTTTATAAAAAATCTATGAATTTTGTAGAAAATTTGACTTTTCTGGTAGCAAGTTAATCCTCTTGGTTAAAAATTTAACTATTTGGCTAAAAATTAATGTATTTTGTAAAAAATTCGACTTTTTTAGTAGAAAATAATTCTTTTTAGTGGATAATTTAATTAGTTGATTGAGAATTAATCTCTTTTGTAAAAAGCTCCTCTTTTTACCTTGAAAATAAAAAGTTTTTGATTCAATGTTTTTCTTTATTGATTAAACATTTTTCTTAATTGAAAATTCAATTCTTTTTGAAAATTCGTCTTCTTTAGTAGAAAATGAATTTTTTGTTGAAAATTTAACTGTTTCAGTTTAGAATTCATGTATTTTTTTGAAAATTTGTATGCTTTTGTTAATTTCAACTGTTTCTGATTTTAAATTTATATATTTTTTGGTTGAAATATCAACTAATACATTTTAGTTGAAAGTTCACCTCTTTGTTTGGAAATCGAACTACTTTGCTGAAAATTTGTTTTTGTTCTAAAACTAATTTTTTAACTGAAAATTGAACTATTTGGTTTTCAATTCAATTGTTTGGTTGAAAATGAAATCTTTTGTTGAAAATTCAAACGTTTTGTAAGAAATTCGTCTTTTGAACTTGAAAATTCAACAATTCTGTAGTAAATTCGACTGTTTTGTAGAAAATTTGTTTTTTAAAATTGAAAGTTTATTTTTGTAATGAAAATTTTAATTTGAAAATTAGTGTTTTTCAGTTTGAAAAATCAATTATTTGGTAGAAAATTCATCAAATTTGTTGAAAATTCAACTATTTGATTAAAAATTTATGTATCTTGTCGAAAATTTAACTATTTGCATGAAAATTGATGTATTTTGTTAAAAATTCGACTTCTTTGGTAGAAATTTAATCTTTTTGGTTGATAATTCAATTATTTCAAATTTTTGATGCAATTTTTTTCTTTATTGGTTAAAAATATTTCTTAATTGTAAATTCAACTCTTGTTGAAAATTCGTTGAAGACTCATAATTTTAGTTGAAAATTAATTTTTGTGTTGAAAGTTAAATATTTTCTTGAGAAATGTATCTTTTGTAGTTGAAAATTCATCTATTTCGTTGCAAATTCGTCTCTTTTTGCAAAAAATTAATCTTCTTGGTTTTTCAACAACAATAATTAATTAATCAGTTAGCAACATAAAAAGCATTATGCAATTATTTTCATTGAAAGATTCAAATGATTTTTACTTAATATTTTTCTTTAAATTTTAAATTGCATTTATATAAATTTAATTTATCAACAACTTTTTAAACTAATTGAAATAATAAAAAAAAAATTAAAAAATTAAAACTAAAAATAATTTAAAAAATAATTAAAATATATTTTCATATAATCTTGAAATCAGAATTTATATACTCATTTCACAACATCACAAAACAAAGAATTTTCATTCTTTGTTTTGTTTTAAAGTTGAACTACCTTGCTAAGAACTCATTTCTTGGCTGAATATTTATCAAATTAGTTGAAAATTAATTTCTTTGCTCAAAAATTAAATATAAAATATAAATTTGATTTTTGTTTCTTCAAAATTTATCTATTTTGTTGAGTATTCGGCTTTTTTCGCAGAAAATTATCTTCTTGGTTGAAAATTAATTTTTTTGGTTCAAAATTCAACTACTTGGTTAAAAGTTATTAAAAATTACGTAAGATAATGGGGGGGGGCAAACCAAAGCGGGATTCGCCGTAGAAAATTTTGGAAAAAAAATTTACTCTAGAAATATGTCTATTATTCAAAATTGGTCAACTGAATGTAAAAGTTATGAATACCCACAATGTGAATTACTTTCGTCCAATAGGAAGTCACGCCTCTTGACTTGCAATTTTCAAAAGTGGGTTAAAAAAGTTTACTTATTTTCGCGGTCGATTATTTACGCACGAACCTTCACGCTGATTCATTGTGAAACGTCGACCAGTTGGTGTCATTAGCATCAGTTTTCTTTCATTTCTCTGATATAAATTACCACTGTATGTCACATTAATGCTCAACGTGTCAGATTGCTACACTAACGATCGTAAAACACGGATCACCATGTGTCAAATTATTTTTCTACTGCCAATTTTCGAATAACTGTTTATTTGTGAAAATGAACTGAGTCCTAGGCCGGCACCAAAAAGGCGGTCCTAGGTCGGCACCAAAAAGGTGGTCCTAGGTCGGCACCAAAAAGGTGGTCCTAAGTCGGCACCTTTTTTTTCTTGCTTTTGTTGTTATTTGTGTGTTACTTTATTTTTTTGTGTTTCATTTCCATGTCACTCGTCTCTTGTTGGTTTGTTTTAGTTTGGTTGTGTTTTGCCTACAAGTTTGCACATTATTGTAATGGAGACATGTTTCCATCCTGTAAATAAAGTTTGACAATATTCTACATATATTTTCATTGTAAATAGTTCAAATTTGTCCATTTTCTTCTGAAACGTACATCACCTGCCCTTTTGCTTGCATTTGAGCGGGAAAAATTATGTGCCGACTCAGGACCAGGGGTGCCGGCTTAGGACCACCATTTAAAAAATACCAAAAATCGACTCTTTCACATTGTGCTGCATTGCGACCGTAAAAATCACTCCAGACTGCTCCGAACGAAATAAAATTGTAGATAAAGGATCGTGGTATCTGACTAAAGGCTTTAAAGCACCATTAAACCCTGATTATCCGTTGCTTTTGACAAAAACTCTTACTGTGCCCACTTAGGACCACTCTCCACTACGTATAATTTTGAAAATTGAATTCAGATACTCATTTCACAACATCACAAACATTCAAAAAAATTATATGATTGTAAGAGATGTATTTTAAACAAAAAATAAAGTTCTATTATACAAATAATAGTCAATACTCAATTACATAATCTTAAAGTAAATAAACAATTTATTGTACCTAATTGACAACAATTAAAATTAAATATTTATATAATTTAATATGGTAAAAAAATTGAACAGTCAATAATTAGTTATCCAGTTTACAACACTAAAAACAATAAACAATTATTTTCATAAAAACGTTCAAATAATTTCGACCTTATATTTTTCAGAAAATTTGAATTAATAATAACTTTTTGAACTAGTTTCTTAAAAAATTAAAATATGTGTTCATATAATTTTGAAATCAGAATGTAGATACTCATTTCACAACATCACAAACATTTGAAAATTTATATAATTGGAATAGAGGTATTTTAAACATAAATAAACTTTTATCATACACATTATAGCCAATATTCAATTACATAACCTTAAAATAAATAATCAATTTATGTTAATTAATTTAAGAAATAAACGAAATTTTCATCTTCAATTAATTTAATATGTATTGTGAAAAAATTACTCAGCTGATAATTAATTAATCAGTTCACAAAATAAAAATCATTAAACTAATTCCAGAAAATTTAAGTGTAACAGAATCAGTTAATAATTAATTAATCAGTTAGCAACATAAAAAGCATTATGCAATTATTTTCATTGAAAGATTCAAATGATTTTTACATAATATTTTTCTTTAAATTTGAAATTGCATTTATATAAATTTAATTTATCAACAACTTTTTAAACTAATTAGGAAAAAAATTAAAATATATTTGAAAATTAGATTAATGTTCATATAATTTTGAAATCAAAATGTATATACTCATTTCACAACATCACGAACATTTGAAAACTTATATAATTGTAATAGAGATATTTTAAACATAAATATACTTTGATCATACAAATTATAGCCAATATTCAATTGCATAACCTCAAAATAAATAATCAATTTATGTTCATTAATTTAAGAAAAAACTAAATTTTAAGCCTTCAATTAATTTAATATGTATTGTGAAAAAATTACTCAGTTAATAATCAATTAAGCAGTTCACAAAATAAAAATCATTAAACTAATTTCAGAAAATTTAAGTGTAACAGAATCAGTTAATAATTAATTAATCAGTTAGCAACATAAAAAGCATTATGCAATTATTTTCATTTAAAGATTCAAATGATTTTTACTTAATATTTTTCTTTGAATTTGAAATTGAATTTATGTACATTTAATTTATTAACAACTTTTTAAACTAATTAAAAAAAATTAAAATATATGTACATATAATTTTGAAAATTGAATTTAGATACTCATTTCACAACATCTAAAACATTTTAAAAGAGTATATAATTGTGATAGAGGTATTTTAAAGAAAAAATAAACTTTTATTATAAAAATAATAGCTAATATTCAATTACATCAATTTATGTTACTCAATTGAAAAAGATCAATTCTCAACAAAAAATATAATAGTTGATATTAAAATTGAAAAATATTTTTATTTCAAATCAAAAAGGGTTGAATTCATCCAAAGAGGCGAATTTTCAACAAAATAGTAAAAAGCTCAACTAAAAAAGATTTTCATTTTTAAATAAACAATTGCAATTTCAATAAAATCAGATTGAATTTCTACCGGAAAAAGATGAATTTTTAATCCGAAACAACAAATTATAATTTGAATTGAAAAATAATTTCTAATACAAAATAAAAATTTCAAATAACTATTTATTTTTGAAGTTTCTTTGTTTATTTGCTTTAAGGTTATATAAATGGAATTTGTCTAAGTTTTTCGAAAAAATTCAAAAAGCTTTAGGAAGATTTCAGATTTGTCAAAAAAAATCTAGAAAATAAAAAATTTTTAATATAATTATTATATTGAAAAAATTTTAAATATACTTATTATATTGAAATTTTTTTTATTTTACAAGAGTTTACACAATTTGAGGAAAAATTGTATATAGTTTAAAAGATATTTAGGACTTTTTAAGGCTTGGAAAAATTTAAAATTTTTGGAAATCTTATGTAATTTTTTAAAATCTTTTTTAATATTCTCTTTAAGTTAATTTTTCAATCTTGAAACGTTCCAAAATCTTAAAAAAAAACCTTTCAAATTTTATTTTGAAATCTTCATAAAGCCACGTTCTGTTTTGACTTTTCAAAAAACTTTTTAAATTTCGAATATTTTTCAGATTTTTTTTTTCTTCTAAATATTTTTTTTAATGATTTGAATTTTGCCTGAATATTTGAAAAAATTCTGCGAACTTAAACAAATTTCCCTAAAATCTTGCAGATTCTTTTCTGACAATTTTGGAAATATTTTTGAATATTTCGAAAATCTTTTTACATATTCTCTTAAAATAAATTTTATGAAATAAAAAATCATTAAAAATTTTCCCAGAAATATGAAGACAATTTTTTTATTTTCTTGAAACCTTTCAAAATTCTTTAAAAACTTCTTAGATTTGGTTTTAAATCTTCAAAAATCTACAATTTGTTTTAAATTTGTTGAAATATTTTTAACTTTGAAATTATTTTTGTGTGTTTTCAAAACTTCTAAATATCTCTTAAACTTATTCAAATTATCTCTAAAATGTAATCTTGTAAAATGAAGATTTCCTTTACATTTTCTAAAATTTTAGGAAATCATATGAAATGTTTCAAAAATTTGCTTCGAATTATTTCTCAAAAATAAAAAATCAATGAAAATTTTTGCTGGAATCGTAATAAAGAATTGTATTATCTCTAAACCTTTCAAACTCTATAGAAGGGCTAAAAATTATATTTTGAAATCTTCAAAAATCTACAAGTTGTCGCAAAAATTGTGAAATATTTTCAAATTTTTAATTCTTCTAGAATCTTTTCAAATTTCTAAAACTTCAAAGTATATTTTGAAAAAATTTCCCTACCATTTTTCAAAATTCTGCAAAAATAATAAAACTTGTACAAAAAATGATAAATTATTTTGAAAAGAATCCTTTTATCATTTTTCGACCATTTGGTCAAAAAGTTAAGAATAAAATTTTCGCCTTTATTATTAACGACTCATTTATGATTTAAATGATCTCTTTTAGAAATAAATTTTCATAATTAAAATTCCTTATTTGGTAATTGCGATTCACTAAATTCCAGAAAAATAACTAAATAAAAATCACTATAAGAATTACAAACTGCATATTTAATTTTTGAGTTTATGTGTCTTATGAAAGCCAATTAACTCCACCTTGCATTTGAAAATTAGATTAAAATTAAAAGAATGACCTATTTTAAGTGCAAAAAATATTGCATAAGAAATCTTGGAAGAAATTTTTGAAAGTATAATGCGTAATAAAAATAGTGATTGATAGACTTGAATATGAGTTAACAACAACGATGGACCTATCACCTAGAAAGTTACGACTTTGTTCCATTTGAGAGAGGCCAGAAAACCGATAAAATTGATATATAGTTCAGGCTTGCCATGTTCTGTAATAGGTATCTATTCGATTTGAAAAGTACCTTGATGTATGAGAGACTATTAATTTTTTATCATTTTTTCAAAACTATATTGTTGCTTAAGTTTAAATAAATAAGTGAAAAAAGTATTGCTAGTGATGGAAGAATCATCTTTTCTTTTAATATTCATATTTAGTAGGACACTCAGAAACCAATTTGGTTGAATCAACCAACTTTTCTTCGTTTGACTATATACCATGGTTATTAAATGGTTGAGCCTGCTAAATTTTTTTTTTTTAAACCAATCTTTTGGTAGATGGAGTATTTGGCTGACTGAAAGGAAACATTTTATTGGGTCAATCCAATATTTTGTTGAATCAATCAAAACTTGTTTTATTCTTATTTCTTACGAAAATTGTCCTGCTTCTTCTCCTCTTTTTTCTCCTCCTCCTCCTCCTTCTCTTTCTTCTCCTCTTTCTCCTCCTTTTCCTCCTTCTCCTTCTTCTCCCCCCCCTCCTCCTCCTCTTCCTCCTCCTCCTCCTCCTCCTCCTCCTCCTCCTCCTCCTTCTCCTTGTTCTCCTCATTATCCTCCTGTTCATCCTCCTCCTCGTCCTCCCCTTCTATCTCCTCTCATCTTCTTTCTTATCTATCTCCTGCTTCCTGGTGGTTTAACTATAGAATATGGTAATTATATGGACAACAAAATATTTGGTAGACACAATTGAGTTTTTTGGTTGTTTTAAACAAATCTTTTGGTAGATGGAATATTTGGTTGATTGAAAGAAACAATTTTGTTGGGCCAATCAAATATTTTGTTGAACCAATCAAAACTTATTTGATTTTCAATACAGCGGTGCAACGAAAATTGTCCTTCTGCTCCTCCTCCTCCTTCTCCTCCTTCTCCTCCGTCTCCTTTTTCTCCTCCTTTTCATCCTCCTCGTCCTCCTCTTCTATCTGCTCTTCATCTATCTTCTTTCTTATATATCTCCTGCTTCCTGACGGTTTAACTATAGGATATGGTAATTATATGGACAACAAAATATTTGGTTGACACAATTGAATTTTTTGGTTGTTTCAAACAAATCTTTTGGTAGATGGAGTAATGGGTTGATTGAAACAAAAAATGTTGTTGGGCCAATCAAATATTTTGCTGAATTAATCGAAACTTATTTGATTTTCAATACAGCGGTACAACGAAACTTGTCCTTCTTCTCCTCCTCCTCCTCCCCCTCCTTCTTCTCCTCCTTCTTCTCCTTTTCATCCTCCTCCTCGTCCTAACCTTCTATCTGTTCTTCATCTATATCTTCCTTCTTATCTATCTCCTGCTTCCTGGTGGTTTAACTATAGGGTATGGTAATTATATGGACAACAAAATATTTGGTTGACACAATTGAATTTTTTGGTTGTTCTAAACAAATCTTTTAGTAGATGGAGTATTTGGTTGATTGAAAGAAAACATTTTGTTGGGCCAATCAAATATTTTGTTGAATCAATAAAAACTTTTTTGAATTCGATACAGCGGTGCAACGAAAATTGTCCTTCTTCTCCTCCTACTTTCTCCTCCTCCTTCTCTTTTTTATCCTCGTTTTCCTCCTTCTCCTTTTCATCCTCCTCCTCGTCGTCCCCTTCTATCTGCTCTTCATCTATATCTTCTTTCTTATTTAGCTCCTGCTTCCTGATGGTTTAACTATAGGATATGGTAATTATATGGAGAACAAAATATTTGGTTGACACAATTGAATTTTTTGGTTGTTTGAAACGAATCTTTTGGTAGATGGAGTATTTGGTTGATTGAAACAAAAAATTTTGTTGGGCCAATGAAATAATTTGCTAAATCAATCAAAACTTTGTTTGATCAAATTTGTTTGATTTTCAATGCAGCAGTGCAAAAAAAATTGTCCTCCTTCTCCTCCTCCTCCTCCCCTTCCATCCGCTCTTTATTTATCTCTTCTTCCTCATCTATCTATTAAATATTTTGTTGAATCAACCAAAATTTGTTTGATTTTCAGTGCAGGGGTGCAACGAAAATTGTCCTCCTTCTCTTTCCCCTCCTTTTTCTTCTCCTCCTCCTCCTCCGCTTCTATCTGCTTTTCACATATCCATTCTTCCTTAGCTATCTCCTGCTTCCTGATAGTTTAACTATAGGATATGGGAGCGTTCACATATTAGGGACCGTACTTAAATTACGTAACAGCTCACAGTGGGGGGGGGAGACATTTTGTTACGATTTTTTAGGGAAGGGGGAAGGGGGTCCTTCACTCATGTACATAATTTTTGCAGATTCGCAAAAACTTTCTCCTGAAGATTATCTTTTTAGTTATCAATTTTATTATTTGTTAGAAAATGTAAAAATTTTCTTAAAAAGACATCATTTTTTTTTGCAAATTCAACTGTTTTGTTAAAAATTCGTCTTTTTGGGTTAAAAATTCAACTCTTTTCGTATAATATTAACCTTTTGTTTAGGATTCATATTTTGTTGCTTATAAGTCAACTGAAATCTTTTTTGGATGAAAAATATTTTTTCTGAAAATTTGTCTTTTTAATTTAAAGGTTCATATTTTTTTAGTAGAAATATTGTATTTTTCTTGGACAAAAATGCAACTGTGTTGTTGAAAATTCAACTTTTTCGTAGAAAATTTACTTTTTGTTTAAAATTTGTATTTTTGTGTAGAAAAGGCTATAGAAATCATTTTCGATGAAAATTCAACTCTTTTTTTGAAAATTTGTTTTTCTGATTTCACAATTCACCTGCTTTAGCAGAAATTACATCTTTCTTGGATAAAAATGCAACTGTTTCGTTTAAAATTCAACAATTTTGTTGAAAAGTCATACTTTTTGGTTGAAAATTCTGCTGTTTTGTTGAAAATTTAACTATTTTGTAGAAAATTTACTTTTTGGTTAAATTTAATATTTTGGTGTTGAAAAGAGAACTAAAATCTTTTCTGGATGAAAATGCAACTATTTTTTTTTTTTTGAGTTGAAAATTCATCTGTTTTAAGAGAAATTTCATCTTTCTTGGATGAAAATACAACTTTGGTTGAAAATAAAACTATTTTGTTAAAAAGTCATGCTTTTGGTTGAAAATTCTACTTTTTTGTTGAAAATTTAACTATTTCGTAGAAAATTTACTTTTTGTTTAAAATTCATATTTTGGTGTTAAAAAATGAACTGAAAGCTTTTCTGGATGAAAGCTGAACTTTTAAAAAAAATTTGTCCTTTTTTTATTGAAAATTCATCTGTTTTAGTACAGATTTAACTATTTCGTACAGAATTTATTTTTGTTAAAAAATTCATTTTTTGATCTTGAAAAGTCAACTGGAATCTTTTCTGGATGAAAATTCAACTATTTTGTTAAATTTCGTTTTCTTTTTGAATAAAAATTCATCTGTTTTAAGAGAAATTCCATCCATTTTGGGTAAAATTTCGTCTTTTTAGATTCAAAATTCAATTTCTTTCGTAGAAACTTTTTGGTTGAAAATTATTCTTCTTTGCTTGAGTATTCAACTATTTTATCTGAAAGATTTGGTTGAATAACTTTGGTAAGAAATCATTTTTTTTTAAGATTTATATTTTTAGTTGAAAATTCATCTCTTCGGTTGAAAGTTCAACTATTTTGTTGAAAATTATTCTTTTAAATTGAAAATTCAACTACTTGGGTAAAAGTTATACTACAGTTTTAAAAATTTATTTTTTTGATTGAAGGCTTATGTCTTTAGTTCAAAATTCAACTATTTAGTGGAAAATACTTTTTTTCGGTTTAAAATTAATTTTTCAACTGGAAATGTAACTTTTTCATTTTCTTAAGATTGATCTTTTTTAGTTGAAAATTCTCCTTTTTTGGTAAAAAAAAAAAATAATTTTCTTGATTTAAAATTTCATTTTTTTTGGTAAAAATGCATCAGTTTCGTGGAAAAATAATTGTTTGCTGA
This sequence comes from Andricus curvator, assembly GCA_932195095.1. NCBI lineage: Eukaryota > Metazoa > Arthropoda > Insecta > Hymenoptera > Cynipidae > Andricus > Andricus curvator. Next base: position 78,922 of record CAKNYM010048933.1, read on the forward strand.
AGTCATATTTTTTGTTTGTAAATTCAATTTTTGTATAGAAAATTCGTCTTTTGGCTTGAAGGTTCAACAATTTAGGTAAAATTTTTTTTTTAGTGAAAAATCATTATTTGTTGAAAATTCGTCTTTTTGGTCTTAAAAAACTTTTTTTGGTATAAATTTCATGTTTTTTGATTGAAATATAAACTATGAGACTTTTTGTTGGGAATTTATATTTTTAGGTTGAAAATTCAACTATTATGTTAAAAATTTAATTATTTTGTTGGAAATTCAAGTATTTTATTAAAAAGCCATCTTTTATAGTAGAAAATACATTTTTTTTGTTTAAATAAATTAATAAATTTCAAATTTGTATCTGAAATACTGTTTCATTCCGTTTACTCCCCCCGTTTTTCAAATAAAAAAAAGTTTTTTTAAGATGAAGTATTTTCTAGAAATAAATAAAAGAATATTTTGATGTAACTGAATGCTTTTCAAATAGTTTTTTTAGTCGTACAAATATTGAAATTACTGACGAGAAAAGAAGTATTATCAATTGGTTTTTAGATCGATATATATATAATTTTTACAAGATTCTTGAGAAAATTAAAAAAACATTTTGGATTATTTCAGATGTGTCAAAAAAGAATCTAGAAAATTTTTAAGACTTTTTTTTATTTTACAGGATCTTACAAAATATTAGGAAAAATTCGAGTCTTTTTGAAATATATTTAATTTATAATTAATTATTTATATTTATATAATTTATAATTAATAATATTTAATTTATTTAATCTATCCAGAACCTCTTAAGTTCCTTAAAATATTTTTAACTGACTCAAATTTTTCTTAAAATTTTGAAAAATCATTAAAAATGTAAAAAAATTGCCTTAAAATCTTCCAAAATTTCCCATAAATTTAAAAAAAATTTGTTAATTCTCTTGAAACCTTTAAAAATTCTTCTAAAGATTCTGAAGTTTTTGTTTGAAATCTTTGAAAATCTACAGTTTGTAAAATCTTTTAAAGTTTAAAATTCTTTATGAATCTCTGCAAATCTTATAAATATTTCTTGAATTAACTCGATTTTTTTATTGCTCAGTCATTCAAAATGCCCCCAAGAATCTTGAGAAAATGCTTTTTTTAAATATTTTCAGAATTTCTAAACCTTCTAATCTTTTAAAATTATTCAATTTTTTCCGAATTTCTTTTCAATTCTGCAAAATTAAAAAAATTGGCTCAAAATTTTTCAGATTCTTCTTTGACAATTTTAGAGATTTTTTGAAAAGTTTTGAAATCTTTTTAAATATTCTCTTTAAATTAATTTTTCAAAATCAAAAATGATTTTAATTTTTCTTAGAAACCTCATGATTTTTTTTTATTTTCTTGAAACCTTACAAAATTTTTTAAATATCAATAATTTTTAATTCTTTTCGAATCGTTTTAAAACTTCTAAATATCTCTTAAACTTATCCAGATTTTTTATAAAATTATCTAATATAGCAAAATTGCAAAATTTTGATTTAAAATCTTTTATACTCTTTTTAAAAATTTTAGGAAATAATTTCAAATATTTTGTAATCTTTTTCAATTTTCTCTTAGAATTTATTTTAGAAATCTTGAAATTTTCCCATTAATGGAATTTTAAACAATCTTTAGATGAAAAGAAAAAAAAAACATTTCACAAATAAGGAGCATTTTTGATAATAATATAATATAATTTAATATAATTTAATATAATTTAATATAATTTATAATAATTAAATATAATTTACTATAATTTAATATAATTTAATTGAATTAAAATTAAAATACATAATATATATTTCTTCTAGTGATGCATTCGAGACAATTTCGAGAAAATTCGAGATTTTCTTGAAACATGTTCAGGTGAACTCAAAACTTTATGGCGATCGAGAATCTCGAATGAAAAATTTCGAGATTTCGAGTCGAGAATCTCGAAACTTTTTATTCGAGATTCTAGATCTCCATGAAGTTTTGAGTTCACCTAAAAATTTTTTAAGAAAATCTCGAATATTCTCGAAATCGTCTCGAATGCATCACTAATTTCTTCCTTCTTTATATTATTCTTTTTCTTTATATTTTTTATGTTTAATACCATTTTTTTAATTCATTTAATATAATTTGGTTTTTTTAATCATGAGCAATTTTTTAGATTGTGATTTTTTTTACAATTTCTATCATTATTTAGCGCCGTTATGGAATATTGTTTATAAAAATAGTTTAAACAACTTTTCTTACAACTTTTGCAAATAGAACATTTTGGAACAAATAATCGACATCTTATTGTGTAAGTACGGAAAAAAATGATTGTTTATAACAATTTGTTATAAAAAATGTATGCATTTTTTTAATCCAACAAAAACTTTTTCTTGAAGAACCACTATCCCTTAGCAGATCCACCAAATAAGAATTCACTAAAATTGTTACTTTTGAAAATATTGTTTAAACAAAAATACACTTCCCCCTCCACCTTTCTAGTTTTGGATTTTCAGTGCCAAAAATTTTTTTGAAATTTGGAAGTCCTGTCACTTTAAGGATCTGTGAAGAGAAAGTGGATATATTCTTTTTTTTATAAAAAAAAAGAAAAAAAAAGAGAAAAAGGGACCTTAATTAACAAATTCATAATTCATGAACTATTGGTCGTAGAAGGTTCTATGAGGGCTCATTAAAAAGCTTATTTTATCCTCTAAACATCCTCTTCAACGCATATTTACGCGTGTGGCTTAAATTTCCAGAACTTTGAATTTCTTCGTCTAATTTGACCGAACTGTTGGTCCGAAAATGAATTTTTTATAATTCACGCACACAGAGAATAATAATCCAAAAGTGGCTATAAATAAGGTTTTAAAAATGCAAAGAATAATCCCTCACTAACTGCTCTTTATGGGAATTTTGATGAGATTAAAACGACCATCGATAAACAATGAACATTCGTCAACTTTGTAATCTAGACCTGCAATGTTACATTCATCAACTGGTGTAATTACGTGGAGAATTATTCGTTGGTAGTAAATAACTTCTCCACGCAGACAGAACATGCGTTTCATTTATTATTATTATTTTTTTTTTCATTTCACACATTTGATTACGTGCAATTATTCATTAAAAATCTGCTGAGCTATAAAAGTTTATTTTTTGTGATAAAATCTGAATTATAAAGTGAGAAACTCAAAAGAAATCTACATTATATACGAGCATGTAAAAATATTAAATGGTTATTTATGAAAAAAAAAATTTACAGAAAAAAATTATTTATTCATTATTTATTTAATTATGAATCAATTATTTAATTATATCAAGAATTTAAGTATTAATTAATTAAGTATTAAGTATTTATAACTATTAATTTAATTATATTGATTATTTAATCAAATAATAATTTAATTACGTATTAATTTAATGGGTATTTATTACTTAAATGAAATATTAAAATATTAAATATTGAAATATTAAATTTTAACGAGATGAAAAATTTACCTAAAAAAAATATGCATTAAAATTTTATTTTTCATGTATCGAAACTATGCCAACTCTATGAATTACGAATTTTAGTTATATTTTTTTTTTGTTAAAAAAAGTAAACAAAATTTTTTAGATATTTTTCAAAATTAGTGATGCATTCGAGACGATTTCGAGAAAATTCGAGATTTCCTCGAAACATGTTCAGATGAACTCAAAACTTCATGCAGATCGAGAATCTCGAATAAAAAGTTTCTAGATTCTCGACTCGAGATCTCGAAATTCAGAAATGCATTGCAGCAAATCTGAAATACAAATTTTAATGAATAACAAAATTTTGTTTCGATAGCAAAAAATTTAATGATCAATTTTGCTAATAATGCTGGAAAATTTAAAAAAAACCTCTTTTTTATTTACTTCAAAATTATTGGTTATATCGACAAAAGTTTTTGAACAGGAGTTGTAGAAATTAAATACTCAATGTATTACAAATTGTAGTTGTATTTTTTTTGTAAAAAAAGTAAACAAAATTGTTCAGATATTTTTCAAAATTAG
>CAKNYM010048934.1:0-10220 GCA_932195095.1 Andricus curvator
TTTTCTTTCGAATTTTTAGTTTGCAGGTTGGAAAATACAAGAAAAAAATTTTTTAGAATTTTTTATCATAAGGCTTTTTTCTGTATATTGTACAATTGTACAATTGGTTAAATATAACTATTATTGTTACAGTCATATTTAAATGGTTCAAATCTAGAGATCTTTTTATGTAGATATATTATATTTCCCCCTTGAAACCTTCTAAGGAACATACATTAAGTCACTGAATTATACCATATAGCAACTACCTTTCAGTTAGGTTATCTTACTTAACTTGAAAATCAATGACATTATTATCAACACTCTCTAAATTTGAATCAGTTAACGTTTTTACTTTATGATGAAGAGAAAATTTGGAATGAAAAACCAATTAGTTATGACCTTTTTTTCTAACAAAATAAAGATTATATCTTTCATTATTTGTATGAAAAATATGGTTTTAGAAAACTCCACAATTTGTACTTGTGTTATCTGGTCTTTTGATTTGAATTTTTGTTATATAAAGCACCTTTTGTTGAATTTTTGTTCAGGAATGAAGGAAGATATATTTTCGTTGAAAATCGGTGTTTTTTTTCCGTACATTTTACATTTTTATTATTTTTAACCATAAATTATGACAGGATAATCAAAAATAAGATTCAAGGTAAGTGGGGTATCTGATTTTGGTTTTCATTAAGAAATACGAAAATTTGTCAACAGTTCGAGGTTAGTTGGGGAGTTTTATAAACCTCATTGTGCAATAAATATATGAGTATATAATAATAATTAGTAACTAACATTGATAATATATACATTTAGACAAAAAAGTAATTCAGAAATCAATTTAGAAATCATACAATTAAAAATAGGTAAGTTTTGTAATATCACTAAACCGGTCCGGACAATCATGCGAATCCTTGGGGGGGGGGGGGTCCCAAAGCATTTCTTACGTAAGTTTCTTCTTTCTAGTTATTTTTTTAAAATATGATGAAAATTTAAACCTGTTTTAGCTGTTAAATCTAATTTATATATTATAAATTATATTATAATATTATTATATATTATTATATATTATTATTATTATTATTATTATTATATTATATTATAAATTATGGCCAACGGCCATACCACGCTGAAAAACCCAGTTCTCGTCAGATCACTGAAGTTAAGCAGCGTTGGACGCGGTTAGTACTTGGATGGGTGACCATTCAAGAAAACTGAGTGCTGTTGGCACATCGTGGGTGTGGTGAGCCCACACTTGTAGTTATTTATAACTACAAGAAAACTATCCACCTAGAAACACTACCCGAATCGGGTAGTGTCACGCCTACCCTGAAAGGAAATGGCTTAATGGTATACAAACATATAATTATTTGAAGCGTCGCAGTAAAGAAGTAGATGTCCAACATTTGTTAAAAAATGAGTTGACTGAACTAAAGATACTTAAAAAATCAAATACACGTTGTCATAAAAACACTTGTTCGAGAATTTTTTTTTATAGTCCTTTCACTGAAAAATCGTCTATGTCAGTGCGATAACGTCACACTTAACTTTGAGTTTATAGGAACAGAATAATTTGTTTGTATCAAACATTTGTTATTCTTTTTTAGCTTCCCCGTATCTCCTCGAGCAAGTTTTTATTTTTATGTAAAATTGAAAATTCGAATTTCAATCCCTACCCAAAACCGATTTTTAAAACATATGAAATTGTAACCTTACAATTCTTGGACAATCTACTCGCAATTGACTAACTTTTTTAGATGAAAACTTTTTTACTCTCATTCAGAAACTCAATATGTCTCAAGAGTAAGTTTTTATTTTATATTCAAACTGAAGATTACATTTTATATTAGCCGAGCATGCTCAAATTTGTGATTCATGTAACTCTGAGATTGTCAAATTCCACATCAATTTACTGAAATCTGGATAGCTTTTTCATAAAATGGTGAGTTATTTTACAGAATATTTTTTTCACTTTCCCGAAAAACTCCAATTTTGTTGGTTATCTAGTTCTGTCTAGTTCTGTACTGCCACATTTCATTTGTTTTATATCTTTTTTATTATGTAACATTTCATATTATGTACGTCCAACAAATGCAGAGTCGAGAAGTTAACCGTTCTTTAAATCTTTTATGAAATCCCTGAAAATCCTTGCAATCTCTTGAAATATGGGATTTTAAGAGATAAAAGTCTTTAAATAATTTTAAAATTCTTTACAATCCTTTGAATTCCATGGATATCGTACAGTATCTCATGGAGTACCTATAAAAAGGTGAAGCTCCATGGAAATCCCTTGAATCCTTTAACTTCAAATACCTGAAAATTCTTTAAAATTCTGAAAAGTCTGTTGAAATCCTTGAAATTGTTTAAAATCTTTCAAATCCCATAGAAATCCCTTATGATCATTTAAAACGCGCAGAAATCCCTTAAAATATCTAAAAAAAACTGTTAGAATCTTTGAAATTTCGTAAAATATTTCGAAATATTACGAGATCCCTGAAAATCTTTGAAATTTTTCAAATCCGTGGGAATCTTTCTCAGTCTCTTGAAATCCCTTAAAATCTTTTAAAATCCATTAAAATTACTTTAAATCTCTTAAAATCCTTATTAATATTAAGAAATCTTTTAAAATTCCATTAAATCCTTTGAAATCCTATGATATCCTCTAAAATCCGTGGATATACTTTTGAATCTTTTTAAATCCTTGACACCTCTTGAAATCATAACAACTCCTTTGAGTCTCTTCAAATCCGTTCAAACTCCTTGAAATCCTTCGAAATCTATGCAAATCTTTTTTTAAATCCACTGACATCTTAAAATTCGGTAATATATTTCGATATCTCTTGAACTCCTTTTGAAATCCCGTGACTTCTTTTGAAATATCTCGAAATCTCTTAGATTAAACTCCTTGAAGTACCTTAAAATATTGGCAAATCTCTTGAAAAATTTAAGTTTCTTTTTTCTGACATTGTACTAGGTAATTTCCTCAAACTCTTGGAATCTTTTTAAATCATTCTAATACTGTGAAACCTATCGTAATCCTTCGGAATCGTTTGAAATAGCCTAAAACTTTTGTAATGCCTTACAATCTTTGGAAATCTCTTGGAATCCATTTAAATCACTGGAAATCTTTTGAAATCATTTGAAATCTCGTTTATAGTGAAAATAATTTGTTATGACACATGCATGATTTCAACCCTTTTCGATGCCTATGAAGCGGGGCTAAAGTTCTACTTTTTACTCCCTAGGGAGTGAAAAGTGACGTCAGAGGTGAATAATGAAAATTATGCATCTATGAACTCGCATTTTATGATTATCAGCCCACTCACCGTAAAAACTGTGAGGAAATTTTGATTGCAGATAATAGAATTTTGCGGTTATTTATGGAAAGTTACCATATATACCTGTAAAATTACCATAAATGACCGAAAATTTTCATAAATTCCCGGAAATTTATGGAAATTTTTAAAAATGAATTTTGGGTATTTTATGATAAGTTACCGTATTTACCTGTAAAATTACCATAAATGACCGAAATTTTTCATAAATTTCCGGAAATTTGTGAAATTTTTAAAAATTAATTTCAGGTAAGTTACCATATTTACCTGTAAAATTACCATTAATGGCCGAAATTTTTCATAAATTTCCGGAAATTTTTAAAAATGAATTTTGGGTAATCTATGGTAATTTACCATATTTACCTGTAAAATTACCATAAATGACCGAAAATTTTCATAAATTCCCGGAAATTGATGGAAATTTAAAAAAATGAATTTTGTGTAATTTATGGTAAGTTACAAATCACCTCTAAAATTACCATAAATTAGCTTAACATTAATTTCATGCTTCATTATACAAAATCTAATATGGACTGAAATCATGACTGTATTTCGCGAAATGTCTGAAATCATCCATTTGTTATAAAAAATATCGTATGCGCCAAGGGGGAGAGGCACTTTTTCTCCCCCTAGGTGCATAATATACTATATATGTTTTGTTGATATAGTAGTAGTAGTAGTATACCATTAAGCCATTTCCCTTTCAGGGTAGGCGTGACACTACCCGATTCGGGTAGTGTTTTCAGGTGGATAGTTTTCTTGTAGTTATAAATAACTACAAGTTTGGGCTCACCACACCCATAATATGCCAACAGCACACAGTATTCTCGAATGGTCACCCCTCCAAGTACTAACCGCGCCCAACGCTGCTCAACTTCAGTGATCTGACGAGAACTGGTTTTTTCAGCGTGGCATGGCCGTTGGCAATTATATAATTATTAATTATAATATAATTAGTAAAAAACATAAAATCTTGCGTAAGAAGGAGGAACGTCACAGAAATATTACGAATCCTTACAATGGGGGAAGGGTGGATCTAAAATTTCAAAAATCATCCTTACGTAATTAATGGACGATCTCTTACGAAAGTACAATCTTGTAAAATTTGCATTTCAGTGTGCTTTTTTTACACATATCAAATTTACCCGTAATGACGTAAGATTTGAATTCGTTGACATACTACCAAAGAAAATAAAATTTTTTTCTTCACGCAAGTTTTTCTCAATTAATAAATAGGGCGATTAAAAGTAGAAAGTCCAAAGATAATTTTGGCAAAATTCGAAACAAAGAATCTTCTCATATATTTGAAATATCATTAATCAAAGTATACCTGAATTTTACTAATTTCAAGCTAATTTCATCACTTTACTCTACTGATGAAATAGTAAGTTTGATTAATTCATCATTTAGAAAAACTGATTCATAGCTGGAATTCAGTCACTAATTGAAATTAGTGAAATTTTTAACTGATTCAAATTTAGAGAGTAGAGTTTCAGCAAGTTGATCTGCTGTAAATTAACTAAATTTGACTGAAATTTCACTAATTTTTGCTGACAATTAATAAGTTTAGTCTTACTAGTTGTTGAAGCAAAAAGTGACCATTCAGTGACCCGCTTCTCACTGATTCAAATTTGGAAAGTAGGAAACAATTTCTTACGTATTGATTTCAAACAAGAAATTAAGAACCAGTAATGTCAATTGTTTTATTGTAAATCATTTCTATACATCATTTCTGATAATTATATTATTAATGCGCAATATTTTTCAAAGTTAAATAAAAAGTTTTGAGTATCACTTCGTGGAATGAAGGAGATATCTTTTTCTGCACGTCAGAAGATTCTGAAACAAAAAAATCAGGGATCAATAGCCATATGAAATGAAGATATTATAATAAATCATAATTAGGGTATTTCTTCAACATTTAGAAGTATGATTAAATTAATCAGTTTCTTGTTGAATATTGATGAATGTATAATTGCATACGTGCAGTGCTGCAAGTATGCCTTTTGTTGATAATTCTAAATATTACCATTTCCTCTAATCATGATTATTATGATTGTATGCATTTCTATAAATTATTTTGTGCTTAATCAACTATTTACTGATGTAATGCATATGAGAGAAAAAAATTGATATTAGACGGAAAATATTTGAATGATAATAACATGTGTATTACGAAGTCTTGGGGATAATCTTGGGGTTAAAGGAGATCAGATAGCTATTTTGTAATAATGAGGACAAGACGTCGCAGGGGTTTCCGATTATTTCTATATAAATTGGCTGACTACCAACAAATAAATTTAGCAATTTGGTAAGACACGTATAATATTGCGTGCGGTTCGATTAAAAGAATGTAAACATAAAATTCAGAAAAATTTTCCAAATCAAAGGAATAAAAATTGAATAATTAGAATCAGACGAATTAAATTATTGCTCATTACATTATTGAACATATGTAAACAACAAAAACTTTAATTGTAATAGATAATGAAATACACTAAAAGAAATAATTGGACGGTACATGCATAATTCTGGTTATTCCAACCATATTGCATTGCTCAATCAGCTACAACCATACGGATTGGCTATTTCAGGCATATCATATTATGATTACGTTTTATAGCTAGACCAAGAATATTCATTTGTGAAGTCTTCTAAATCGTATGTCTATGTTATAGACTTGTAAGGCTGAATCTTTCATATCAGAGTTTGCAAGATCCACCTATATATATATTCGGGTTTGATTCCTTGGGAATCGAGCCGAAGGGCCTATGACAAAGCCACCGAACGCGTCCTCGGGTTTCGGATAGAGGGTCCCTGTACCAATGGTTTCTGCTGAATATGGTTACAATAATTAATAAGTAGTCGCGGACAATTGTCCAGGGATGGTTCCGAAGAAGTAACCCCTAAGCGAAGGCGTAACAACCGTGCCGAAAGCTGAATGGCACCTGGTTGAGGTATCTCAAACGGTGACTCTGAGATACCGGGCGACCTCTCAGAGTATCAGCCTTATCCTTGCACGCGGGGCTCTACAAGGATGGACGAACCCTTTTCCCTAGCTGCTCTTGGGAACAATAATGACAACACCAAACATAGTTGTAGGAAGTGCGGTTCAAAACAATCGAATGCGCAGGGCTCAGGACAATGGGTCGGACAACAATGCCGACTACCCTAGAGTTGGGGGAGCCAAGCAAGACGAAGTCAATGCGATTGACCGGCAGATTCTCATTACTTTTAAATGGACGGATCAACTCAGGGACGACCTGCTGGAGTGCTATGATACCAGTATGGGCCCTGAACGTAAAGGTTACATGGCGCGACTGCATGCTCTGTGGTGCAAGAAACATCCAGAGCTCTCGGATTTTTCGCAAAAACGTCTGCGAAACCGTGCCGAGGACCTCCGGAAAAGGGGTTATATAAGCGGAGCGCCTACTCAACCGCAGCCAGAACAAGCCGGCAACAGCGAAAGAGAGGCGACACTGAGACCAACCTCAACCAGGCATCCAATAGAGGAAGAACGATGCTTCAAGACCCGGAGGAACATCAACATTCAGGTTTCTCCCAAGCCCAAGGATCTGACTGAACTGGATGATGAGCTTCGTGGAGATTTTTCCGCAGAATCCGACCTCTGGAATATCAATTGTGGTGTGTACAATGCAGCGAGAACTTTGGCAGATGCAAACCGTAAAACAAAACCAACTGTTGATCATAAGACCAAAAGACGAATGCATCAACTCAGCACAAAGATAGGCTGGGAAAGACAGTACACGTCCCGCATTCAGTGTGTGATTGACTACATAACATCTGGCAGGACTTTCACTGCCAAGGTTCGAAAGTTCGCGCGCGAACTACGGATCCGTCATCACACAATCAACAAGTCAAAATTACTGACCATCAGGCAGCATATTGTTGACAGAAGACGAGTACTATCTAATGCTAGGAGAAGTCTAGAGCGGAGAGAGAAGTGAGTCAGAGAAAATCAACAGTTTTTGTCTGACCCATCTCGACTCTTCCAAGACCCTCCAGTTACTGTCGACCATCCGCCCAAACCAGAGTAGGTCGAAGCATTTTGGAGAGAAGTCTACGAAGTCCAACATCCACTTGAAGAAGGCTCAAAGAACATAAATAGCTTCAAGGAGCTGTGCAATGCCGTCATAACAGCTGAGGAGGAATGCCCACCTATCACTACCCAGGAGGTGAAAAACGTATTAAGAGGCATGAAGAACTATTCCGCTCGGGGACCAGATGGTATCAAGACCTTCTGGTGGAAGAAGTTTTCTTCAAACCACCAGCATCTGGCCCGAATTTTCACCTCATATCTAAAGCCGGAAGAGCCTATTCCGGGGTGGTTGGTGGGAGGGCGCACAGTGCTCCTGCCGAAGACGGGCAACTTAGGTGACCCTAAGAATTACAGACCAATAACTTGTCTGAACACACTGTATAAGATCTTCACAGCTATCCTAAATGATAGGATTGTTCGGACAATTGGACCTGTATGGCGAGAGATGTATGAACAACGTGGCTCAAAGAAAGGCGTAGCGGGATGTCGGGAGAACTTGCTCATCGATAGATGTGTCTGTAAAGACGCAGCATACTATCAGCGATTTCTATCGATGGCCTGGATTGATTACCGGAAAGCTTTCGATTCAACCTCCCATAGACTTATCATCTGTCTGTTGGAAAGCCTAAAGGTTCATCCACACATCGTGAGGTGCATAGAGACATTAATGCCGCTTTGGAAAACCAGATTTACTATCTCATCTGGAAAACATCGTGTGATCACTAACAGTATCACCTTTCAGAGAGGTGTGTTTCAGGGCGACACCATGAGCCCTCTCCTCTTTTGCCTCACATTATTGCCACTATCTCTCGCACTTCGCCATTCCGAAGGGTATCTCTGCGGCAAACCTGGAAACCGAAAGCATAAGGTCACTCATGTATTTTACATGGATGATCTTAAGATCTATGCTAGGAATCAAGAGAAACTACATCTAGCTCTGAAAATTGTCAAAGAGTACACTCAAGAGATTGGAATGGAATTCGGGTTAGAGAAATGCGCCAAGGTTAATTTGAAGAAAGGAAAACTTAATGGCATCCCCGAAGATCCTGAGCTCGTTGACAGAAGCGCTATACGACACCTTTGCGCTGGAGAGACCTATACATACCTGGGCGTGCCACAGAGCCGCATTCAGGACGCGACATCTATAAAGGATACTCTCCGAACTGTCGGCGAGAAACAAAGTATCTGCAACGAACATGCTTGCCGTCCCGGTAGTACTCTATTCATTTGGAGTGGTTCCATGGACGAAGGACGAGCTCAGATCCCTTGATATCAGGACGCGAAAGGTTTTGCACATGAACAAGAGCATGCACCTTAAGTCTTCTGTTCCGCGACTTTACATCTCACGCCGCCTAGGTGGTCGCGGAATACTGAATCTTGAATGTCTTCACAACAGACTCATTCTGGGTACAGCACATATAGTTGCAAATGGACAAGACCCTCTTCTTAAAATGGTCAGGAAACACGAAGAAGTGGGAAAAGGGGCGTTTCTGTACAAAGCAGCGGAGGAGGCTGCTGAAACACTCGGCCTTGACTTCAATATTAGGGGTGAGCAAAATGCATCAAATCTTATCCATCTTGAATACTCACTCCTGAAGGCCCGGATTAAGAAAGCACAGGAGAAAAACTTCCACGAACAGCTCCTCGACAAGAGGATGCACGGCATCTTCCACAGAAATGTGGAAGATCAGTCGATGTCGTATGAGCTAACGTTTGCTTTCCTTAGATCACCCGGATTGAAGTCGGGCACGGAGGGCTTCATTTTGGCATGTCAAGACGGTGTCATTTCCACTCTAGCATACCGTCGCCACATTTTGAGCCAAGACATTCCCGATGATAGTTGCAGAGCGTGTCATGCACACCCCGAGCATCTAGGACACATACTATCTAGTTGTCCAACTCATGCGGGAACGACCTACATCCAAAGGCACAATGCGGCACTAAGAGTGCTTTATTACCATCTCTGTCACTCTTATGGCATTAGCCCAAATACCTCTCCGCTAAACGCTCCTAGAGAAATAGAGTCAATTGTCGAAAATGAGAAGTGCCGCATATACTGGAACTTCATATTCTCGACAATTGTTTCTGTTGCGCACTCGAGGCCTGACATAGTTCTCCTTGACTTCGAGAAACGAACCATGTTCGTTATCGAATTTTCGGCACCAGCTGACAAAAACGTCACAGCCAAGGAGAAAGAAAAGAAAGAGAGGTATAAAGACCTTATAAGGGAGTTGCGACGGTTATACCCGGAATATTCTGTTAAGCTAATCGTCTTGATCATCGGCGCTCTTGGAGGTGCCAAGGTTTCACTGGTTAATAGCCTGAAAAGCATCCCTGCGTGTCAAAAAAAGGCTGAGACACTTGCGGGGAAAATGCAGAAGGCGGTCGTCCTTGGGTCGCTCCGTGTCCTCAGGGTGCACGAGACTTTTGCCGGACCATCGTATTGAGTTCGTCGCAGACTGTAACCACCTATCTCACGGTCGTGAGACGTGGTTACAGCTGAAATTTTACCGCGATTTCGCTGGGAGCGGGTGCAATTTTTCAGATTAGCACCCGCTCCCGGCGAAATCCTGCGGTTGTCCTTATGACAAACTTTTAACTATATATGTATATATATTCGGTTTCGGTTTCGAGTCCTTTGGAATAGAACCGAAGGGCCTATGACAAAGCCACCGAACGCGTCCTCGGGTTGCGGATAGAGGGTTCCTGTACCAAGGGTTTCTGCTGAATATGGTTACAATAATTAATAAGCAGTCGCGGACAATTGTCCAGGGATGGTCCCGAAGGAATAACTCCTAAGCGGAGGCGTAACAACCGTGCCGAAAGCTGAATGGCACCTGGGT
>CAKNYM010048935.1:0-43958 GCA_932195095.1 Andricus curvator
ACCTTTTAAAAATGGAGGTGATTGTGACGTTTTTAACAGAATTTACTACTCCTCGAAATCATTCAATATTATTTTTAATTCAGAAAAACAATTTAAAAAATATTTTTGGAAAAATAATTGTTTAAACAAATTAAACTTGTTTAAACAATTACAAAATTGTTAATATATTCTTTCTATACACTATACAGTCAGAAAAATAATTATATGTATTTTTTTTCTAAGCATAGGATACCAATTTGAGAAAAAAGTGGACATCTCTGGGTCAATTTTTCGAAATTTTGAGAATAAACAAAAAGTAATTGTTTAAATAATTACATAATGTTTAAAAAAAAGACTACTCCAAACAATTCAAATTGTCCATTAGTAATTATTTGTATGAAGAAGACGACGGAAATTGCTAAAAAGTAACAATAATACGTAAAAATGTAGTTTTTTTATATTTGGGTCATATTTGGGGTGCTGTGGGGGGGGGGGGTAAAATAAAAGTTATTAGTAGGCACGTTTCGAGCAAACCCTGAAGTATGAGTTCAATTTTTCGAAAATCCAAAATTTCCCCTATAAATTAAATGGGATTTTGAAGTGACCGGTGGCACGTGTTAATATTCGAATTTTGAAAAAAAAAATTAGGGATTTTTTTTCTCCGGAAATGGAAACTTTTTTTTGGGGGGGGGGACTTTCCCTCTAGGGTGAAAAGCGTTTTTTGGACCACCCTAGACTGTACAGCAAGGGTGTGCCTCCTTAAAGTGGAAAAGGGAGAGGATTGTAGGACGCGAACGTGGCCAGTTGTGTTTTAAGTTGCTTAGAACTTTTCTATAATTGATAAACTGTTTACTTTATTTGCGATTGACAAATACGAGTTATCTATTTCATGAACCTGTTTCCCTTTATAATTAGAGACCCCGTAGGATTATTCCGAGTAGAAAATATAACGTTCATAATACGTTAACAATGTTTGGGATTTTACCATACTTTTACTATACGAGTGTAAGGCAAAATTGCAGTATCCGTATTGAAAGGTGAAATTACAATACGTTCATTGCAATTTCGATGAATATGCGCCGTTTACCACACATGTACTGCAATTTCTCTTTACAATACCGGAATAACAAAATATGCGGAATTTAATCTTGGAGTATGACAAGAAAAAGGGCAATGCATAATGCTCGTCTGGACATTAGACAGACAATAATAAACATACAAATTCAGAAGGGCAATTCATAATTGTCTATTTCAGATAATAATAGTGTATCCAATAGAAACCGAGTCGTGGTAAACCTCGTGGCCTCGTGTGACTTTATTTTATGGCAAGATTTCGGAGTCGGTTCCTTAGGGAAGGAGAGGAAAGCTGCAACCAAATTTCTCTTCTACTCGATGTTTCAACTCGCAAATATCAGGATAACTTGACACTTCAAAGAACGCTGCGTAAGAGAGGGAGCGAGCTACATCCCGAGATTCATCTCGACAACTCGGTTCTCTCTTCGAACTCAATGCGTGATTCTGATTGATCGAAATTTTGATAATTTCCAGTAGGAGACGTGGCGGAGGCTCGACAACGATTTTAGGACAAATGTTGGGAGCACTACCATAGTCGTAAAATTCAAATTAAAACACATTAATTTTATACTCGCCTTTAACAATTTAAATTAAAATCGTAGAACCTACTCTCCATACGAGATTTATACACAACATTATTTAGTAGGCCCAAGGGTAACTAATGACAAGAATCTTGCTCTACTAACAATATGGTATAGTACGTAGTACGGGCCTTACCTATAGAGCTTCCTCGCGTATAGAAGGGTATCGACGACGAAATCTTCTCGTATCTTCTTTTAGAGTTCTACGCCAGGTAGAGGAATCTGTAGAACCTCGAAGATTCTCTTGAATAATTCAGCCTTTCGAAATCTCGACAATGACGGGACTATTTCAATTCTGCCTCCACTCATCTGAAAATACTGGACACTATTTGTGAGGTCATAAATCGAATTAAATAAAAAAATTTACAATGCTATTTACTTTTTATTGGCTGCCTTATATGTTAGTATGAGGAGAAAATAAAAAATTGAGGATGTAAAACTCTTCTGTCATTTGTAAAAAAAAGCAAGCGATTATACACTTTGTAACATCGACTTACTTTACTAATATTATAGCTTGAATGCTTACGTGAGCTCACCGCTTCTGAAAATTAATTTACGCTATCTACAAACAAACTATGGCGTTTGATAGTTTACATGTATATATTAGGAAGAATAGAATACTATACGTTATTTATTTTCAACATGAATTATTGCGCCAGATAATGATAAGTCCTTGATATTCAGCTGTCGCAAGAAGAGACTCGTCGTAATTGAAGCACAGGGCTACTACAGGAGTAGCATGACCAAGAAGACGATTTACTCTAGCTGCTCTTCCTTCTTTAGTAGAATCCAGCAAGTGTACAGAGCCATCTTCAGACCCTGTAGCTATTAAACTTGCTCCCATTTGGGGACAGAACGTTGAATGCACAAGATACTGCCTGTAAATGAGTAATATATACTTTGAATCAAGCCGGGAGAAATACGATAACTCTTTTTAAGAGTGATAAGAACTCCAAACAGATACTCGGATCACAGTTTACAATTTGTTTGTTAACTGGGAGGTACGGTTCAGATATTGAAACTTGGCTTTTTTAACGTATGGGAAATGGCCAATTCTAAAACTGTGTGTAATAGCAACTTTTGTAACTCATGCATGAAATGTTCGCTTTCCGAGGCATGTATAACGAGCGGGAAATGATTAATTATGAAACCGTACTAAAAAGCAGTTTTAAAAAGACTTTTTCAAGCAAGATCATTTTTTCTAACAGCTGCGCTTCCGTACTTCGAGCAAGAAATTCGAGCTTAAAAATTTCCGAACATTTTTGGATCCCTTCTTAAAATATTCGGATACCTCAATTTCCTGAAATATTCGGTAATTTATCAAATTACTAGAAAACAACAAAATTTCTCGTAAATAATGGTACTGAAAATTGTTCGTAAATTATTGGTGATTTATGGTATTTTTACCATATATTTCCAAAAAGTTTGTTGTTATTGTTTCTCAAATAGAAAATCCCTGTATTTGTTTTGAAAAATATTGTGTGCAGTAGGTGCAGAAAGTGGACAGTTACAAGCAGTTTCCGTCGAATGACAAAGATTGATCTCCAACACCTTCCCTCTTTCCAATCATACAAAAATTATACATTAAAAAAGAAAATTTGGCGCACCTGTACCCTGCCGATCGAACGGCACCTTAAGGCGATCAAAACGACTCAGGTTTAGCCAGATCCATAATACGTCTAGAAAAATGCCTTGTTTCATGTAATATTTTAACCACATAATCTAATGGCAATTTTACTAGAGGGTACATAGCAATTTTTTGAAAAATGGTGTTGTCGATGTTCTTCTTTTTAATTGAAAATTGAGTCTTTTTTTGCGCCTGTAAAATTCAACGCGCTAGGTAACAGTGTATGCCGGGCTACAGAAATCTTGTATAGTTTCAACTCGCATAGAACCTGAAAGTAGCGCGTTTTCGTCGCTTACAGTGATATATAATATAATAATATAATATATTACAGTAATAAAAAAAATAATAATATATTACTGTAGACGACTGTTGTCACCTCCAACACTCACGGCCGCTGTGTAAGGATAACAGCGGTGAAGACAAACTGCAAACTACACCATGCTCCTAATTTTGTACCTACAACATCATCGCAAATGATTTCAAACATCGTATTAAAATAACTTATAACATCCTCATCTCATCAGTCACTTGACTTAGTCCGTGGCTATGACGAAAAACCGGGGTCACCCGAGAAAAAGTTTTGGAAAAAAAAAATTATAATAATAATAATAGGGATGTAGGATGTATGAATAGTAGGCATGTGGCGACCCCATCGCCCGAGAGCTCCGGCTCTTGCAGTCAGCCCATTGCTTTGGGCTAACTCCCCAATGCAATGAATTATGCGGATAGGACACCAGTATCGCGCAGTGCCATCCACAATAGGCCTCTCTCGGATGGAGGCCATGGTTCAGTTGGGAGTGGCAATAGGACTGAACTGAGGCGACGACCAGGCAATGGCCCCGGACAAACGCGAGAACATCGATTTAAATGGTCGGACCAACTCAGGAGGGACATCCTTACCTGGTGGCAAAGAAGCTCACCGGCGCGAAGAGTATTCATGCAGAGGTTACATGACCGTTGGGTCAATATGCACCCGGAATATGATCATCAAACGCCTCAGAATTTAAGAGATCAGATATTCTTTTTGCGAAAAAACAAATATGAAGCTCTTTATCAACAAGAAGAAGAGCAACATCCTCCAGCGAACATTCCACCCGTTCCAGCAAGACCACCTTTGCAGATAGCCGATAATGCCAACATGAGAAGTAGGAGCTCTATCCACCAAAAAGTCTTTCTCAGGATCGACAAATTAGCTGAAGCTGATGCTGCTCTCCCCGATTTGCTCCCCGAAAATGTTAATCTCTGGAATCTGAACTGTCTAGTTTACGAGAAGGCGGTCTCCCTGCTTAGCGACAATAGAAGTAACGACACTTCAGTACGTCTGAGTAAGACACGCGAGCGTATTGCACAGCTTCAGTTCAAAATTGAAACAGCGAGATGGCATGCATCAAATTTTTAGTGCGTGATTAGCTACAAAACATTAAATAAAAAATGCACTCCGAAAGTTAGGGCACACACTGAACAAGTGTAAACTGTTACCCATCAAGCAGCACTGGACGCAACAAATAAGATCTCTTTCAACAGCGAAACAGCGCCTTGAACGGCGAGTAAAGTGGATTCAGGAAAATTCCACCTTTTCTTCTCATCCTGCCCGTCTGTTCAATGAAACGTCACGTGCCGTTAAAAATCCGCCTAGTCGAGAAGAGATTCAAGTCTTCTGGGAGCAAGTATATGGAGATACTTATCAGCTAAATGAAGACGCTTCAGATATATCACTCTTTCGTAACTTTTGCCAAAGGCAAAGGTTACAAGGTCCAGAGGAAGAGTGTCCACTAATTAATTCTGAGGAAGTGAAGAAAGTTATCGCTAGAACTAAGAACTTTCCAGCGCCAGGGCCAGATAAAATCAACAACTTTTGGTGGAAGAAGTTCACTTCTACGCACCACCATCTAGCTCGTATATTTACTACTTTCTTAAACGGAGAATAACCCGTCCCGCGGTGGCTAGTGGAAGGACGCACGGTATTGATCCCTAAGACGGGAGATTTGTCGAGTCCAAAGAACTACATAGCTTGTTTGAACACCAGCTACAAGCTATTCACTGGCATCCTCAAAGAGAGGATATTAACATCTATCGAGCCGGTATGGAGTGCAATAGTTGAACAACGTGGATGCAAGAGAGGTCTGGCAGGTTGCAGGGAGACCCTGTTAATAGACAGGTGTATTACCCAGGACTCGATCAGGTATCGACGCAATCTGTCCATGGCTTGGATTGACTACCGTAAGGCATTCGATAACACGAACCATGAGCTACTTATTAAGCTCCTTGAGTGCCTGGAGGTGCATCCAAAAATAGTGAGATGCACAAAAGAGCTTATGCTCTTGTGGCGGACAAGATTTGCGATAACATCTGACAAAAGACAAGTGACTACAAGCTATATCACATATAAAAGGGGGGTCTTTCAAGGAGACTCTCTAAGTCCGATACTCTTCTGCATCTCCCTCTTGCCTCTATCTATTGTGCTCCGAGGCAAAAGCTCTGGATACCTATGTGGCCCGCCGCACAAAAGAGAATATAAGGTCAACCACCTTTTATACATGGACGACCTTGAACTCTTTGCTTCCTCGAAACAGGACCTTAACATCCTTGTGGAGGCGGTAGATAGGTACTCTAAAGCGATTGGCATGAGCTTCGAACTGGACAAGTGTGCCTGCGTCCACCTACACCAAGGAGGACTAGAAGCTACATCATCGCGTCACGATCAGGATGTTCAAATCATAGGCAGAAATACCGTTCAACATCTTGGTATTGGAGAAACATATACATACCTTGGAATACCGGAAGCGGAAACCCAAGATGTGCGTGTGTTAAAAACGGCCCTTGGATCCAGACGACAAATATGCTGGCCGTTCCTATACTGCTCTACACGTTTGATGCAGTAAAATGGAACATCGATGAGTTGAAGCAACTTGACCGAAGCACACGCAAGATGATGACAATCCGTCGCAGAAGCTCAGTTCTAAATAGCACAGATTCTCTTATGCGACTCGTACATCAACATGAAGTCGTCAATGCTGCGGCGTTTCTATACCGAGCCTCAGAGGAGCTTGGCCTCCTATTTGATTCCAGCGGCATTACACATGGCGTAGCATCACTAACACCTTTGGTGCTGAAAAGTCGTGTACAGGAAGCAGAACATACGCTTCTACTAAGAGAATATGCTGACAAGCACCTTCACGGTTAATTCTCCGGCATTATACGTAGAGAAGAGCTCTCGATAAGTCTGTCCAACATGTTTCTCAAGTCTGCTGGATTAAAATCGGAGACTGAGGGATTTCTTTTTGCCTGTCAAGACGGCGTTATAGACACCTTAGTTTACCACGAGCGCATAATGAATATACCTGTAGAAGATACCAACTACCGAGCGTGCAAGTAAGAACCAGAAACACTTGAACATGTTCTCAGTGGATGCTCAAAATATGCACGCTACGGGTACATAGTCCCAGGGGGAACTCGAGTCCGTTGTGGAGAATGATCAGTGTACGATCTACTGGAATTTCTCTTTCTCCACCACTTAACGTATAAGTGCTACGAAGCCTGATATTGTCCTCCAAGGTCTGAAGAACAAGATCATTTACGTGAGTCCATCTTGTAGTTCTTATAATCGGCTGTCTTGGAGGTATGAAAGCTTCATTTATTAGCCAACCCAACAAGATTCCGGCTTGCCAGCGTCAGGCTCATTCCATCGCGAACCGGATGCAAAAGGCTGTTCTTCTGAGATCACTTCATCTGATCCGTCAACACTGTTTCTCATAACATTCTACAAAGATTGGTAGCTCTAAAAAAGTATCCAGAGGCGAAACCTTCATCTGCAACTGTCCCGTCTGCTACGTAAGGTCATCCGCGGCTAGAGACCTGACTCCAAGAAACAGTCTTGCCCGATGTTATCTCGCGTAAATTTCCCGCTCTTGCTTACCTTCTAGGACAGAAGGAGCAAAAGCGGACGAAGTACACGTTCCATTTGCGTCGGGATTGGTTGCTTTAGGGAACCATTATCGTAGCTTCCGGAGCCTACAACTTCTCACATAATAATATAATAATATAATAATAACATACCGAATGTGTTCTCGCGTTGTCGTCCCGGTAGGGCTTGAGTTTTCCTCTCATGAATTTGACGGCTACGTTGGCTGTAGCATTGCTACTGACAGGGTTTCCCATGTCAGGCAGGCAGAGAACGAAGAGGAAAGTGACTAAGAAGAACACCAAAACCCATAAATTATAATAATGAGTCTTTTAAAAATTTCGAAACGCTTGTCGCTTCCCGAGGATCGTCGGGGCGCCCCTGGAGCCACCGCTGGGGCCACAGCATGCGGGACGGTGGTGATAGTGAGCTGCGAGATGGTCAGGCAGATCTCACTAATCAAACAGCTGGCCAGCAAGAACATCTGCGACATACGGTAAGCAGTGAAACATCAACTGTGACTGCTGAGGATGCTTTAGCTAGCTTTAGCTATTTGCAGCCCACCATCTCAACAGAAATACCATGGGAGAGCATCAAGTGGGATACCACAATGAATGAGGAATTGATGCGTCTCTATTATGAAAGTGCGAAGTTTGAAACCTCATGCAAAAATGGACAAAATTTAAGAACAAAATTTGCTGCAAAGTATCCTCAAATAGAGAAAGTCGCACTAAGAGATCTTATCGCTAAGATGAAGGACATCAGGAATAATCTACACATCTCAGAAGATCGAGCAATGGAGATTAAACAACAGGTTGATTTGGCGTGGAAAAACGACGGCAATGAACATCAGTTAGAGGAAGCCGCATCACACGAAGCAGCGACAATTGATGTTCTTCCTCAACCTGGTGATGAGCCAGCACCACCACATCCTCCAGAGGTAGATGGCCTAATACAACCAGAGCCAGAAGCAGAGGTTAAACAAACAAGAAGGCGATTAAAATGGACATACCATATGAACAGAGATGTGATGCGCTTTTATTTTTTGGCACAGAAAAGTGGGCAAAGTGTAAGGAGAGAATATCATCGACTCTTCTTACTTAAGTACCCAGAACTAGCCACAAGAATAAATGAGCAGAATCTAGCAGATCAAAAACGCTCAATATCTGTAAACAGATTGCTTTCGGCTGTTGAAATAGCTGCCATCGAAATGGAAGTGGAACAGCAGCTTCCTATTGATGAAATTCCATTGGAAGATGTGGACAACGAGGACTTGATTGCAGCTGAAGGCGTAGGTGCTAGGGAGAATGAACAGCAAATACCGGATGGACTAGAACCACATCCGGACATTATAAACGATGATCTAAACAGCGAAGTCCCAGAAAAATTACAGCACCTTGAAAGGAATTTTGGTCATGCTTTACTAGAGTTCAGACATGTAGAACCAACGCAAAGGCATTCACTGCCCAAGATAAACATCACAAATGATCTGCGTGCGCTGACAGAACACCTGAGCAGCAAGGTTTTACCTATGCATTGGAACGCAACACAAACTGCGTTAGAGGTGCAAAATCTTGCATACTGTGCAGCAGTGGCAACCGTTAGAACGTTGGGTCGTAGAACTAGGCCTGCAAATGCAGTCTTTGCCCCAGGAAGGGAGCGAGATCCACCATGGAAGATCAGGTTGGATATGGATGTCAACAAAGTAAGGTGCAAACTGGGTCGACTGACTCAATATAAGAAAGGAAATAGAACCAGAAAGCTGATACATCATGTTGCTAAAATCATCCACCCTCAGTACATCGAGACATTGACACTAGCAATATTGGATGAGATTATAGACTCCCAACAACAGAAACTTGATGTTCTTACTGCTCGACTGCGTCGGTACAAGACAAGTAGTGCAAGAAGGCAACAAAATCGAACCTTTCAGACAGATGAAAGAAGGTTCTATCGTGAACTGAATGTAAAGCAAAATAACCAGCAAGACACCGAAGTCCCTCAATTGGAAGACATGACTAACTACTGGTCGAATGTTTGGGGAAAAACTAAAAGAAGCAATTTGGACACTGCGTGGTTCCAACTAGAGAACGAAAGAGCAAGCAATAACCCTGAAATGGAGCTCATCACCACAGCGTTAGATGTTTCAGCGATCTGGCGAACAGCCAGATCTGATGCCAGGCTTTATGCTTCAGGATACTACGTATATGTTGCCTAAAAGACCAGACGCTCAAAATCCAACTGAATTTCGACCGATAGCCTGTCTTCCAACAATATATAAATGTCTTACAGCTATCATAGCAGATAAGGTATATTCTCACTGCGACGAGAATGACATCCTTACAGAAGAACAAAAAGGATGTTGTAAAAACTCGCAAGGCAGTAAAGATCTAGTCACCATAGACGCTATTGCCATGACGCAAGCTCGTAAACAGCAAAGAAACTTGCACATGGCATACATTGACTACAAGCAAGCGTTTCCTTCCGTACCACATGACTATTTGCTTGAAGTCTTAAAAGTATACAAAATTTGCCCATGCATGATTGACTTCATTAGTCGTGCGATGATGCTTTGGGGTACAACAATCAAGTATTTTGATCATGGACAACCAAGGATAACTAGATCAATACGCATTTCGACGGGTATATTCCAAGGAGACTCCTTCAGTGCATTATGGTTCTGTTTAGCGTTGAGCCCACTGAGCAAAACACAAAATAGCATGTCTCATGGGTTCCGAGGACATGATAACGAGGATGGTCATCAAGTGACCAATTTTCTATACATGGATGACCTGAAACTACACGCTAGTTCGGACCAGAAACTGCAGCAAGTGGTCGATGTCACAAAGCAGTTTTCGAATGATATCCACATGGAGTTCGGACTAGATAAATGCAGAACAGTGCATTTAACTAGAGGAGAATTAGAGACCGCAGTGCTAGAGAACGATTTCCAGAATGACATCGTGGCAATGGCTGAGGTTGAGTCATATAAATACCTGGGTATTCTCGAATCCAAGGGTATTCAGCATACGATACTTAAGAAAAGCCTAACGACTGCCCTCACTACGAGACTCAGATTGGTCAAATGGTCGAACACCGACCTCGAAGGATTAAACAGAATCATCCGAGTAGAAATGACGAAACACCGAATGCACCACAGTAATTCGGTGATTGAAAGGGTAGTTCTACCAGGACATAGAGTCACAAGTTATACAGTTGCGAGACTATTTTGACAGCAAGCGAGAAGTTACGCTTTACAATACGATCTGTAAAGCGGATCTTGACTACACACCCTTGAATTTGTCCTCAGAGGAGGCCTTGAATATCAGAGCAGAACACATATAGAGGAATTAGAAACGCAATGGAGACAGAAAGCCATTTACGGCGAACACCCCAAAACGTTAGATCAATATGAAGTGGATAGTGAGGCATCCAATATTTGGCTGAGAAAGGGCGTCCTGTATCCAGAAACGAAAGGATTCGTCATTGCGATTCAGGACCGGGTTGCCAGCACCAGAAAATATCGCAAACACGTGCTACATCAAAACGTGGTTGACCGGTGCCGATTATGTGGAGATACCAACGAATCCATCGAGCACATTATTAATGGTTGTCGCGTAATGTCTCAAAGAGAATATACGCACAGACATAATGATGTGGCGGGCATTATACATCAAAAAACTTGCCCTAAACCTAGGACTCTCAACAGAATGGATGCCTTTCTATAGATACATTCCAATGCCCGTTTTAGAAAACGAAGATTACATCTTATATCGGGATGTTACTATCCAGACGGATCATTAAATCCGAGCCAATCGACCCGACATCGTGATGCGAGAAAAAAAAGGTGGAAGAGTCTACATCATCGACATTGCTTGTCCACTTAACCGAAATTTGCAGGCAACCTATACAACCAAGATCCATAAGTATAGCGAGCTAAGGCATGAAGTAAAGACAATATGGAGGAATGTGAAACATGCATCTATTCATCCTATTGTGATTTCGGCTGCATGCAATGTGCACGCAAGGTGCACTGAACATCTTGACCATTTAGGAGTCAGTAGAGTACTGGCAAAAGCTCAGAAGGCTGTTTTATTGAACACCTGTCGCATCGTGAGAAATTTTCTAGACCATCAGGAAGCATCCAGAGGCGACTGTTATCGCCTCCAATGCTTGCGGCCGCTGTTTATGGATAACAGCGGTAGAATACGAACTCCAAACTACACTATGCTTCTAATTTTGTGCCTACAACAACATCGCAGAAGATTTCGGACATCGTATTAAATTGACTTATAACATCCTTATCTTATCAGTCACTTGACTTGGTCCGTGGCTATGATGAAAAACCGGGTACACCCGAGAACAAGATTTAAAAAAAAATAATAATAACATATAATAATGATTGTTCGAGAAAAAAAAAATAATATCATTCTTTTTGCCGGTAAGGAATTTATTTTTTTCTTACCATGAAACCAACTTAGCATCAAAATTGAGTGCAGCATTTAAAATAATAAATCAATAACTAATAATAAATTGAAAAGATAGATATTTATCAAATATTTATAAAACCTTTCTGAAGATTGTAGGTACGTTTCTTTTTAAAAAAATGTTCTTTTATCATTTTTGCGTAATATTAAACTTTGTAGTTTTCACGTTACATTCACGTTTCATTCGAAAAATTTGTTCGATCTAAAAATTCTAATATTAATCATTCTCAATTCGAGGGACAATATAGTAATGTTAATATTTACATTAAACTGACACGTAATTTTAAACACTGCACTAAATTTTGATGGTAAGTTACGAAAAAGATAACTTCCTTACCGGCACAAAGGAAGATATTATATTACGTATCTTCGAAAAATTATAATTACATTTTATTATATATTTTCATATGATATGTTGTTTATATATTATTTAATATTTTGTTTATAAGATTCTTATTGACAAGAACAATATTAAACTTGTACATTTTTCTGTGTTTACAACTCATAATTTTCAATTGATTCTAAAGTAGCTTGATAAGAAAAAACCCGTATGTATACCATTAAGCCATTTCCCTTTCGGGGTAGGCGTGACACTACCCTATTCGGGTAGTGTTTCTAGGTTGATAACTTGTAGTAAAATAACTACAAGTGTGGGCTCACCACACCCACGATGTGCCAACAGCACTCAGTTTTCTCGAATGGTCACCCATCCAAGTGCTAACCGCGCCCAACGCTGCTTAACTTCAGTGATCTGACGAGAACTGGTTTTTTCAGCGTGGTATGGCTGTTGTTATGTTGTTATGGAAAAAATCCAAAATATTACAATTTGTTTATCAACACGTTTATAACAGTAGTCACTAGCAATTCATGGTTATTTTTCACTCTTAACATTACTCCTTCAGGAGATTTAGGCATTTTTAGTAATAAAAAATTTTTTTTATGCGGTTGAACACTGCATCTAAGTAACTGTTTATATACTTTTTAAAGCAATGTTCTCAAAGTATCATATATGTACACTCGACTTACAATTGTAGTACGGGTTTTGTTCTGACCTTGACTTGAATTGAAATTCACCGAAACGTAAACATCAGGGCCGTGTCGTAATGTTGCGCAACGTAACGGAGTTACCAGCTAGGCCGTTGAGATACTGCGCTTTATCGCTTTGCTACTGTTTTGTCATGCATGAGTGACCACGGCACAACACGTTGCAGCACCTCTCATCCGAAACCGCCGCTGTGGCGTAATTCTGGGAACGCCCAAATCGAAATTGCTATAATTGGAAGTCGGGTGTACTTTCATTGTGCTTCACAACAATTTCATTTCGTTTTTTTTTTGTTCAGAGAAAAGAGTAATGTTGGTAAAATGTCTGAGTTTGATGTTTTATTTGTTTGAATAATTAGGTCTACAGAATGACATTAAAAAATCGGGCTAAGTGATGTTCTGAATCATTTAATGATGAGCATTTCTAAAAAAAACATCGAAATCGGTTAATAATTTTCGGCTGTAGTTGATTATAAACAGTAAAATACCGAACTTCATGAAAACACCTTTTTAAAAATCTGATATAAAAGTTAAATCGGACAACTGTAGTAAAAGTTATGAATTATTGAAAATAAGCGGGTAGGGTTGAACATAAAAAAAAT
Organism: Andricus curvator; assembly: GCA_932195095.1. Classification (NCBI taxonomy): domain Eukaryota; kingdom Metazoa; phylum Arthropoda; class Insecta; order Hymenoptera; family Cynipidae; genus Andricus; species Andricus curvator. The sequence continues at coordinate 13,293 of CAKNYM010048935.1, forward strand.
GTGGCCCCTGTATCTTGATAACCAGTTGTACTAGATAGACCCCTTTTAAATCATTAAAAGAACTCCACTAACACTACGCTTTAGTAGAGTTTCAATATAATTGGGGACAAAAAAATTTTAGGCGGGTATACCCGGTGAATTTTATCCCATATGTGGCCATCACCCTCATTCCTTTTCTAAACCCTGTCTGATTCGGTGGCTCTATCTTTTCCCCTCAACTTTTTTCTGTTCCCCTTGGCCTTTCTTCACTATGGGTACTACTACTCGTTCTTTCCCCATAACTCTGGCCACCTCTCTCCTCTCCATACTCAATTTTTAAATTATCCATGCCCATTCTTTTAGTTCTATTTCCCATATTTCCAGACTCTTCCACATCTCTTTCCCTACCATATTTTCCTCCTTTCGAACTTCCCTAACTTTCCTCTCTACCCCTTCTAGCAAGTCCATGACATATTTCTTCCGTTCTACCATCTCAACATCCAAGTTTACTATTTTCTTTCCTTTTCTCTCTCTCTATTTACTACCTACCAAACCTCTTCTTCCACCCTAGCCTTCTCCGCCTCTTCTTTAAACCTTTTATTTTCCTTCTCTTTATCTTCTCACACAACTCAGTATACTAATTTTTTTCCTATATTCTTCTCCACTACTTTTCAATTTTCTCCGTTTTCTTAATTCCTTTCTGACATCCTTCTACTTCTCTTTACATTCTTCATTCTATCCACATCTATTTCCTCCTTCCCTAACTTCTTTTTTGCTTGTGCACTTGTATTCGAAGATATATTGATAGTCGTTTAGTCTATGGCGCCAACGAAGCAGCCTTGGACTAGGATTATCAATATACGCCATCCAATGAATGGGTTCACGATCGCATTCAAAAATGAATTCGCGTCCATATAAATATGGGCGGAAATTCGTTATGCTGTAATAAACGGCCAGTCATTCTTTTTCAGATTTAAAACAGCCTTGTTCAGTGGACCCATTATTTTGGAATAATATGCGATTGGCATACCCATGGAATCCTTTTTCTGTGTCAGAACTACTCTTACTGCATATTCAGAAGCGTCGGTAGTTATCTTGAAGATTTTGTTAAAATCAGGGTATTGTTAGGTGGGTTGACGGCAGAGGTAAGTGCGTAGTTTGCGAAAACTTCGCCTTTGTTCGGATCCCTATATGTTTTTAGCATCTTTCTTTAATAAGTCTGCTAAAGGTTTCGCTAATTTTGCATAATTTTGTTTGAATCGCCGATAATATCCTGATAGCCCCAAGAGTTGTTTGATCGCCTTAACAGTTCTTGGTCTAGAGAAGTTCCTTGTAGCGGTAATTTTCTCCGGATTAGGTCTCACTCCATCGCTGCTGATAATGTGTCCTAGGTATGCAATTTCAGTGCTCCAAAAATCGCATTTATCTGGTTGTAATTCAAGATTTGCTTCCCTTAGTCTTTTAAAAAGCCTCCGAACCTTTTTGTCATGTTCCGCTAGAGTTGCGAATAGATTACGATATCATCCAGGTACACAAAAGCTTCCGAACCGAGCATCCCCTTTAGGACGTTGTCCATAAGGCGCTGTATGGTTGCGGGAGCGTTTTTTATACCCATGGGCATTCGTAAGTATTCGAAATGTCCTCTTCGAGTGGAAAATGCGGTGTTAGACCTATCGTCCGGGTGAGTTTCGACTTGATGATATCCACTTACCAGATCGAATACTGTAAAATAGCGCACCGTTCCTAGTTGGTCTAGTATTTCGGTAATATTAAGTAAAGGGTAAGCGTCACCGATTACTTTTTTGATTGAGGACTCTGTAATCTATAACGACCCGATATTTTCTTACCCCCGAGGCGTCCATCTTTTTGGGGTATATCATTAGTGTCGCATTGTAAGGTGATTGCGAAGGACGAACAACACAACTTTTAAGCTGCTTTTCAATTTGAAAGTCGATTTGATCCAGTGCATCTTGGGGATGGCGATATAGCTTCCTCGATATCATTGCATCATCTAGCACCGGAATTCGATATTGAATCTTGTTCGTGATGTTCAACGTTTCTCCAGGGACATGGAAGAAATCGGCGAAGTCAGTTGCCCAACCTTTCACGAGTTCTTTCGTCTCATCATTAAGATGGGCGGTGTGTAATATTTCAGCAGTACGTTCACTGCGAGGCTTATTTGATTCTAAAATCCCATTATCTGGAAAATTTTTAGCATCTGAATTGAATGAATCTTCCCCGGGGAATTCACAGTATTCAAAAATAATTATTTCCTGCGGTGGTAGGGTCATCTCAATTTCTTTTTCGTTGATGTTATAGGCATAGTCATAGCAAGTACCAGCAGTGTTCTTTACTGCTCCTTTACCTATATACAGTAAGGCCAAATTCATAGTAGTCATATTCATAAGTGCGAAAGAGATGCTCTTATGCGCCATCTACTGGTATCTCACTCACATTCACGCTTCTCTGTGACGACAATGAAGTTGACCCTGCGGTATATACCTACTGGTGTATCGACTCTGGGGAGGTATCCCTCCCTTAGGCCTCCATTAGCTTGCGGTATTTCTACGGGCTCTTTAGTTCAAGCTCCGATTTTTAGGATTCGATTGAAGGGTTTGATTTCACCCCTTAGGTCTCTTTTAGCTTCTGCAGATTCGGGATCGACCAATGGTATAGGTTTTATGGCGTCAGATATCTCCTATGAATGGATGGTTATCACCTATGGAAAAATTGTTCGCAAATTTCGCAAAGAAACGTGATAAAGTTTTCGATACGAAATCAGTGCGAACTAAGAAAACACAGGCGCCTCGAATGAGGGGAGCAGTTTAGCTGCGTTCAGGTACACGAATGTACCTATGATTCTGTCAGCCGAGATAGAAAAAGTGTCTTCTACTACGTGAAATCCGACTGATTTGCCGAGTATGGTATGTTACACCGTGCCAAGCGTTTCGACTAGGTTTGTCGTGATACCAGAAATTTTCATTAGAACGTCTCCTATGATTATCGTACTTTTAAAAGCTATAAGTTTTATCAAATTCACATCAGACCCTGGTTTTGAAATAAATGGGCTTTCGAATACCAACACTCTGGAGCAGTTAGTCCAACAACTGCTGAGTCTCCTCTTTCTCTTCCAGCTCTGAGGACCCGCAATGGTCCTTTAGGAACTACACAGTCCTTGGACGCCCTCTGAGATTCGCACTCGCTGTTGCGTCCATACGGCGAGTCTCCTTGTATTTTAAAGAAGGTTTTGGTGAAATAAGTCTGGATAAATTGGAAGAGTTTTTAGTCTGTCTGATATTATTTGTTGGTTTTTAGTCTGTCTGATATTATTTGTTGTTTTTTTTTTGTAATAGCATGAAGATACGCTTGGGGGGGGGGGGGGTATGGTAGTAAATAGGAATGATCATAGCCTGCAGGGAATGGATTTTGATACGGGTAAGCAGGTAGATATGGAAGGTTGTAAGACGGATTCGTAGGACTGTCAAAGGGATATTGAAGTGGCAGAGTCGGAATATTTTGAGGGACGTTTGTCGCACTATTCATTTTCTCCTTTCATCGTTGTTTTTGACTCCCCTCCATTTGTCTCCAGTAGGGTTTAGGTGATCTTGTCCGCTCCGAACTGTGTTCCTTACATCGGGATAAATGATAGGAGGAGACCGAAGTTGCCTTTACTTTGCACCTTAGATTGCAAGCATCTACAAAAGTGGCCATTTCATTGGGTAGCCCTCGAATTTAAGCGTCCAAGGCACAGTCGGTTACCGGTTTTATCATCATTGTCGTATAATCGGTTGGTGATGTGTATTTCCCATCCAAAGAATGCTTTGCTCCACTAAGTAACCCCAAGGTACGGTCATAACGGTGGCTAACACTCTCCGTTTACTTTATTCGCAAATTGACTATTGATTCGAAGTACCATTGGTACCTTGGTACTATTTGGTACTATTCCTACTTCGTAGGAGCGAAACGTTTTTTTAAGTGGGTGATCAAATCTTATATCTCTAGGGACACGATATTTATGCAACTCGCATAATCGCATAATGTTTCAGAATTAAATATTACATGAAATATTTGCGATTTACAAAGTTTTCATGCAAAATATACACTATTTTCAATCGCATAAAAGTGCATAATTCTATAATTGTTGCATAATTCTATAATTTTGCATAATTTGCAAATTTTCGCATAATCATCGCATAATTCTGAGTTTTTGTTTAAAAATAACAAAACACTGTCTCTATAAGTTCTTTTTCCATTGTCCATTTTTATTATAAACAATAAAAATAATATTTTTTTAACATTTCAAACTGCGCGCGAATAGCAGCCAATCGGAGGCCGAGCGTAACGCATGCGCAGTAGAATACGGAGCTCGCGTTGGAAGCACTGCTTGTTACTGCGGAATCGGTGAATCGGTAGTTCAGTGTTGTTACGTTACACAATTTCATGTGGCGAAAAAGTCTTTTATGATTGAAAGGATTGGTGCTAGAAATCTATATGCGCTGTTTCACGCTGTTTATTCTCATCCATGGAATCGTTTGGTGTTACTGTGTGAGGGATTTCCTTGCTTTTACAATGTGAAGTTTTGGTATCAAAATAAACATCGAAGGTATGTACCAATCTTAGATTACTGTTTCGAGGTTAATATCTTTTATATTCCACGCATGTATATTTTTGTGATTTAATCCAAAGTTATTATGGCACCGCATCCGAAAGTCAAATCTACTAAAATCACTATTTTTGATCGAGCCAAGGAATTTGAAAATGAAGGAATGTATGTTTTTGACAAAATTAAAAAAATCATGATGTGTGGAATTTGCAACTGCATAGTTAAATGGGAAAGAAAGTCCGTAATAGATTATCACTGCATCTCAGAATCGCACAAAAAAAAACAAGCTGCATGAAAATAAAAGGAAGCAAATATCTCTCCAAGACTCATTCGAGCAATCTAAGAAGATTAAAACCGATAAAGAAGAATTTATTTTATCGACTGTTTCTGCGTTTATAAAAGCAAACATCCCTCTAGAGAAACTGGACAATCCTGGTATTCGTGATTGGATGAACAAATACATTAAAGGTACAATTTCATTTTTTATTATATTCTCAATAAATTTTTCAAGTTGCATTTAAATTCAGGAAAATGACCGGGATTTATTTTTCTTTTTTAAAACGACCAAATTTCTTCAAACTTTGCAGGTAATTTAATTTTTTCTTGAATTGTCATTTAATTTAAAGAAAAGATCATCAAATCTAAGTAAAATCATAACAAATGTTGAATAATTTCAGAGATTTCAGTACTTTAAAAAATCAGCTAAAGATCAATTTGTATTAACATTTATTTACTGATTGATAGATAAAAATTCAAACTGTGGTCATTCATTCATTCAGAAAGCAGTATGTTCCGCTTGTGAAAGATGAGTTTGAAGAGAAACTGAAGGAAACAGTTAAAGATAAACCTGTGATTATCCACTGCGATGAAACTACTGATCGAAAAGGTCAAGCAGTTTTTATAACACTTTTAAAAATTTTACCTAATGAGTTTTGCGCTGAATCAAAATTAGTGGTAGCCGGAGTAACGGTGCTGAGTACCTGCAATGCACAACAATGTTCACAGGAAATTATGAAGGTAATTTATTCTTTCCGTGTGTTAGAAAATTATAAAAAATTGTAACATTATTATTATATTATATAATATCTAATAATTTTTGTTTGTTTGCAGACCTTAACGAAATACGACATGCAATATGATCGGATAGCGTCGGATAGTGCACCGTATATGACAAGTTTTGTGAACACTTTAAAAGGAATAATAAATTCCGATCTTGTACACATATAATGTTGGTCCCACAAGTTGGACAAGGTCACAAAAATTTGCCCTGACAATTTCATTCGCCTTAATGAATTTGTGTCGAAAACCAAGAAACTTTTTAAGAACACGAGAAAACGCAAATATAGGTATATGGAATATCTAAAGAAAAAATATTGCGAAAATAAGAAGAAGGATCCTAAATTATTTCCTCTGCCAGTAATGACGAGATGGGGTTCATGGAAGAAGTCTTCAGATTACGTAGATGAATATGGAGACGATATAGCTGAATATGCTAAAACTGTAACTGATGATGTTGAAGCAGTGAAATATTTCAAGAAGCTCAGCGGTGATGATATAAATATCATAAAAACCGAAGCTTCGTTCGTAAAAAATCATTGTACTGAAGTAAGTGACTTTCTTCTACTTGTGGAGGGATCTAAGTATGCTATGGCTCACAATCTTTATCCAAAGATTCAAATGCTAAAATCTTCTTTTGATTCCATTAAAAGAGCAAAGAAAATCAACGAAATCTTAGCAAAAGAAACTAGTACTTCACTTCAGTCTTTATCTGAGGTGAAAAGAAAAAACGTGGAATATCGCATGAGAAAAGTCGCAAAAATTAGTTCGTTAAAAATTAATGAACTAATTGACAAAGATCCAGCCAAAACTTTCTTTCAAGCTGCAGAAAATCTGTTTCATCCTGTTAAAGTAATGATGAATAATGATGATCGTTCAGTCATTGATGCCAAGAATAATGCGATTTTCTTCAACGATATACCGGACTCCCAATTTCTAACTGTGTACAGCCTATTCAAAGACAGTTTAAAACATTGTCTTGCCAAAGAACCTAAGCCTAAAGAGGATCCTGTTCCTAAAATTCTGATGGGAATGCTAGAAAATCATTCTCAGATAGCGATACGGTGTCTTCAAGTGATTTCTATATCAGTCTCAAATGTAGACGCTGAGACAGCCTTCTCTGCGTACGCAGATATTGTTTCTCCAAAACGCTGTAATTTACTTCCTGTAAATGCAGAGACGATGCTAACCATGTATTTTGGAACCGACTTAGACTGATTTTTTTTTAAGTTTTGAGATTAAAAATCTGATAATATAATATTCGTGCGATATCAAAGAAAAATGTTATATTTATGAAATATTTTTATATACATAATAATGTATAATTGATACTTTCCAAATATACCACTGATGCCAAAGTTCATATTTTCTTTTCTATTCAAAATTTCTCGCGATTTTCCAACGGAATGTAGTCCTTAAATAGCACACAATTATTTATTATATAAGACAAAATCTATTACCCTATTAGATAATATAATTTATCCATTACACCTTTTTTCTTCATTGCATAATATATCGTATAATTTACTTATTACCGCTCAATTTTTGCATAATTCCAGCTTTTTCATCGCATAATTTCAACTTTTTCATCGACATAAAATCGAGTCCCTATATCTCTCATTAAAAGCTTTATCCGTTCCGCTCTCCCTGGCAATACCTTTTAATATACTAAGGACTATCTTCACAAAGGAGGGTTCGGAGATTTTATTCACGTTAACCGAGCCGTTAGTTACATCCTGAATAAAGTCCTTTAAGGGAAGATTTTTACCTTCAAAAGTAGGGATATGGAAAGTGCATTGTTGCAGGGTCATCATCTCCAATACAGACGCCATAGCCGTACTCATGTCCATAGTTGGAGCTGCGTTGTTTTGATTTGAGGGTCCGGATGCAATAAGGGGACGAGCGCTCGAAAACGCGAAAAAGTATTGTCCAAACGTCTTATGATATCCAAATTTTATAGTTAAAAAAATTAAATTAAAAAAAATATGGGCTTGTAGAGAATGACAAGCCGGAACTTCTTTCCATTTAAAGTTTTTCTTTCCGATGTATATTTTTAATAATATAAATGAAAAAGGGATGAAGAAATTTCGTCAAATTCAATTATTTTTTAAAACACAAATCGTCTCCACTCAGACAAATATTATTGAAACTATTTGAAATTTGGTACACATACGCATTAAACCCTAGCGATGCCTATAAAATGAAGATAAAAGTTAAAAATGCCAATTGTTTAATAATAATTAATTGCAAACGGAGACCTGACAGTAAGCACGTTTTTTTAGCTCCGGCGAAGAAAAGTATCGAGGGAACTTTAGAGTTGAAACAACTTCCAGTGAGACATTTGTTCCTTACTATTGGAAAAAGATTTCTGGAAATTTTTAGATCGATTCATTGAAAACTGGCGGAAATATCCATTTTGTAAGAAAGCATGCGACGTCGTCTACGATTGCATTGTTAGCAGATTCAAGCGCTTCTCAACGTTAGTACTCTCGCCTATACACTCTCCTATTAAGGACTCGTCTTTTAAAAATTAAACATTAAAAAACCTGCCCTTTCCCTCAATTAAGAGAAAATCGACTGCTTTATCTTTTTGGACATTTCGTTGTTTTCAGTGAAGTATAAAATAACTGAAAAGAGGAAAATTTGTGCTTCGCAAGCTGTTTATTCCTCAATTATAAAACACAATTTTACAATTGTTTATCATCATTTCTGTTCATTTATCATACATTTTTTGAAACATTTTCACACAGGAACATTCAAATAAGATACTCTCTTCATTATTTCTAAACCTTTTTATACTATATCACAAATATAATCACCTTTTCTTGCCAGATTGTTACTTATCAGGGATTTTATTATTTTCTAAAATCTATATAATTATATACTTTGGTGTAATTCTTTGGCTGAAAAAGCTAAGCAATCTAAGTTTTAAACATTACTGACATTTTTGCTTTTTCTTAGCTTGTTTCATCAATGTATTTTTTATCAAATTATCGTAAAATGGACGAGATTTTGAACTTAGATAACTCAATAGTTTTTCGAAGTCTTTTAATTTTTCTTGAGTTATTCCAACACCTCCAGCCAAAAATGTGAGTAATGTTTAAAACTTAGATTGATTAGTTTTTTCAGCCAAAGAACTACACCAAAGCATATAATTATATATATTTTAAAAAGCAGTAAAAACCATAATAGATAATCTGTTAAGAAAAAAGTGATAAAATTTGTGATGTAGCATAGAAAAGATTTAGCAATAATAAAATGTGTATATAATATTAATTTCCCTGTGATGAAACGGTAAAGAAAATAAATGACAAATTGTTGAATTTACTCATCCGAAAAACTACACCGAAATATATAATTATATAGATTTTAGAAAATAGTAAAATCCCTGATAAGTAACAATCTGGCAAGAAAAGGTGATTATATTTGTGATATAGTATAAACAGGTTTAGAAATAATGAAGAGAGTATCTTATTTGAATTTTCCTGTGTGAAAATTTTTCAAAAAATGTATGATAAATGAACAGAAATGATGATAAACAATTGTAACATTGTGTTTTATAATTGAGGTCGAGTGTAAAGGCGAGAGTACTAACGTTGAGAAGCGCTTGAATCTGCTAACGATGGAATTGTAGACGACGTCGCGTGCTTTCTTACAAAATGGATATTTCCGCCAATTTTCAATAAATCGATCTAAAAATTTCCAAAAATCTTCTTCCAATAGTAAGGAACAAATGTCTCACTGGAAGCTGTTTCAACTCTAAAGTTCCCTCCATACTTTTCTTCGCCGAAGCTAAAAAAACGTGCTTACTGTCAGGTCTCCATTTGCAATTAATTATTATTAAACAATTGGCATTTTTAACTTTTTTCTTTATTTTGTAGGAATCGCTAGGGTATAATGCGTATGTGTACCAAATTTCAAATAGTTTCAATAATATTTGTCTGAGTGGAGACGATTTATGTTTTAAAAAATAATTGAATTTGGCGACATTTGTTCCAGCTTGTCATTATCTACAATCCCATATTTTTTTTAATTTAATTTTTTTAACTTTAAAATTTGGATATCATAAGACTTCTGGACAATAGTTTTTCGCGCTTTCGAGCGCTTGTCCCCTTATTGCATTCGGACCCTCATTTGTTATACCGGGGCATTGGCACTAGCAACATTGTACATAATAATGGGAAGGGTGACCAACTGACCCGTCTTCTATACATGGATGACCTGAAGCTATACGCTAGTTTAAACCAGAAACTGTAGCTAGTGATCGATGTCACAAAGCAGTTTTCCAATGATATCCATATGAAATTTGGACTAGATAAATGCAGAACAGTGTGTCTAATCAGAGGAGAATTAGGGACCACTAGGCTAGAGAATGAGAACGAGAATGACATCGAGGCAATGGCTAAAGGCGGGTTATATAAATATCTGGGTATTTTCGAATCTAAGGATATTCAGCATACGATAGTTAAGAAAAGCCTAACGTACTCTTCTGGGCTCAATAAATGGTTGAACACAGACCTTGAAAGTTTGACCAGAACCATCCGCGTCGAATTGACAAAGCACCCAATGCACCACAATAATTCGGCGTTTGAAAGGTTACTTCTACCACGACATAGAGGCGGTAGGAGCGTTGTCCATGTCAAGAAACTGTACGAGTTACAATTTATACAGTTGCGAGACTATTTTAACAGCAAGCGCGAAGTTACGCTTTACAATGCCACCTGTAAAGCGGATCTCGATTAAATGCCATTGAATTTGTCCTGAGAAGAGGTATTGAATATCAGGGTAGAAACGATAGAGGAATTAGTCAAAGCGATTTAATTTTTTTCCAGGCAAAAATGAAATTGGTTCGCATTTAAAGTCATTCAAATTCCCATTTTTTTCCAGTCTATGCGTCACAATCCATTATACATTATATATAAACAAATTGCCCTTAATCTAGGACTCTTAACAGAATAGATGCCTTTTTATAGATACATTCCAGTGCCCGTTTTATAAAACGAAGGTTACAGCTTATTTTGGGATGTCACTATCCAGACGCTATACACACTATCCATCTATTCATTCTGTGATTTTGACTTCAGGCAATGTGCGCGCAAGAGGCACTGAACATCTTGAAATTTTAGGAGTCATTGAGGTACTGGCTGCAGTTCAGAAAGTAGTTTTATGAAACACCTGTCGCATTGTAAGAAACATCCTAGACCATCAGAAAGTAGGCAACTTAAATCCCGTGGATTGGCAAATGGTAGCTCTGAAAAGCATCCAGAGACGATTACTGTCTCTTTCAATGCTCGCGGCCGCTGTGTAAGAACAACAGCGTTAAAAGACGAACTTCAAACTACACCATGCACCTAATTTCGTACCTATTACAACAGTCAGTATAAATATAGAATTATGCATTACCCTTTTAGCTTTACTTGATATATTTTTACTTCTGATAATGGGCCCAGCTCTACCGATAACTTTCTTACCCTCGTTTAAAAGCCTATATAACTCCCGATCAATCTATTCTCTCATCATTTAAAACAATGTTGCTCATTGTTTTCTCCCCTTTTCCTTCAAACACCATAATTTTTGTTTTATTTACGTTGATTTTGAGGCCCATGTTCTTCATGCTTGTATTCAGTTTGTTCAGCATTCACAAACATCCATGAATGCAATAAATAAGCATGAGGACATAACGCATCCTTGTCTAACACCTTGCAAAATATCGAACCAGTCACTCAGTTTCCCATTAACCCTTACACTCGCGTTGCTGCCAGCATAAATTGTTTTTATTGCTTGTAGGAGCCATCCATTGACTGCGTACTCTTACAGGACTTCCCAAAGTTTACTTCTATCCAGCTTGTCAAACGCTTTTTCTCGATCAATGAATGCACAGAAAACTTTTTTTCTTACACTCAAACTTTTGTCTTTGATCTGTCTTAAGCTAAATATTTGATCCGTACATGATCTTCCTGGCATAGATCCACTTTGGACATCCGATATCTTTCCTTGTGTTATTTTCATTACCATACGAATGAGTATTCTTGAATATATTTTACTTACAGTACTTAATAAGCTGATACCTCTGTCATTATTGCAGTTGGGTTTATCTCCCTTTCTTTTGTATATTGGTACGATAATCCCTTTTCTCCAGTTATCTGGAACTTCTTCCATCTTGATATATAAATTTATCAATTCGCACAACCTGTGAGGTATGTACTCGTCCCCGTATTTAAGCATTTCAGCGTTAATACTATCTACACCAGCAACCTTAACATTTTTGAAGTTCTTAATTATATCCCTAACCTTAGTGGCATAGACTCTCTCCATTGATTATTTTAACGCATCGTGTTCTACATCGCAGTTGTGGTGACCTATAGTTTCATCTCCCAATAATTCCTCAGAAGAGTCTTTCGAAGCATCTAGTATCCCGTCTATATCATATAGAATTTAACCCTTGGTATTTCTCATGTTGACAAACTCTGTACTTTTACCTCCCTTCGTAATGATCGACGTCCATTTATGAACCAGTTTCTTGCTTCTTTCAAAGTCGTTTCGCATTTTCTTCTGTTTTCATTTTATCTTTACTTTTCCTAACTAGTAGTTTAACTTTCCTCTTTTTGTGTCTGTAATCATTTTCAAGTCTATTTCTCTCCTCATCGCTAATGCCTGTGATTTCCAATCTTCCTTCATGTGCTTTTTTATTTTCTTGGTTGGCTGCCTGAATTATTTTATTTTTATTGTCTATTAGCGCTTCCAAGCGTTTGTTTCGTTATATTGGTTCACTTTCTTCTCCATCCCTAACTAAAGTTTATTTTGTCGACTAGAAGGTAATGATCAGTATTTTATTCAGACCCCTCATGACCCATGTATCTTTTACAAGCTCTCTTAGTTTTTCATCCGCAACAACGAAGTCGATTATACTGTGGCTATCTCCTATACACCAAGTGTACATATGGATCATTTTATGTCTAAACCAAGTATTTGTAATAAATAAGCCCTTTTCCAAACATAAGCTAACTAATCTTTGTCCGTCATCATTTGTTCTTAGATCCTTAAAATTGCCTAGCACCCTTTCTTTACCCTGACGTTAGACGCCAACCCAACTATTCAAATCTCCTAGTACAATGATTCTTTCACTACGATCGCAAATACTTATTGTATTATATAAAGTATCCCAAAAAGCGTTTTTTACTTCACTTGGATCACTAGCAACTGGGGCGTAGCAAGCTATAATAAATAATCTTCTGATTCCTACTTTCATTCTAACCCACAATAATCTGGGAGATACAAATCCTTGATCGCTGAGATGCTGCTTCACTCTTTCATTTATAATCAAACCAACTTTCTGTGGAACCCATTTATTATTTTGATCCATAATATCAAGACCAAAACATTCTTCATAAATTTTACAAATCTTTTCAGAAATGAGTTTACGATTGCTTGGAACCTTGAATTTACTAAAAATATAGCAGAATGTATCAGGTTTCTCATCGCAAGAATGTTTAGAAGTGAAAGCTCGAACATTAGATCGAGTTAAGAAGCTTTGATTCTTCAGAAGATCGGCACATTTTTAATTGTTTTTCTTTTATTTGCCACAGTAGTAAAGAAGAACCCGACGCGTTAAGAATCCTGATCGCAGGTGAGTTTGCTGACCTGAGGGTGATTAATCTCATATCTGCCCAGGCCTAAGTATTAAGGGCTTTCCAACTCTGACGAGGACAATGTCAACTCGTCGTCGAACAGCTTCTGTCGAGTTAATAGGATTTTATTGAAATGGTTCGACCAGGAGGTGACCTAGTAAAATTAAACCATAATCAACACGAAGATCTTTATATTCTTCTATATTAATATAATATTTGTTCCAAAACGAATGACAGAAGCTATCGAAATAGAAGGTAAAAAGTGAGGTAAAGAAGACATACCGAGTTTATATTCAGCGACCGTATAACCACGAGAGAAATGGGTTAAATATAGGAACAACGCGATATAATGAAATATCATTTAAAATAAACCAGGGAAAATCGAAGAAGAAAACAATTGTTCTTCGGAAACCTTACAAAATACAAAATAGACGTGCAAGGCCACGATTCTATTAAACAGCGATATTACCACGTGAGTTATAAAATAAAAGAGATAATTATCAGACAGTGGGTAGATTTTTAGAGCAGAAAATCATAGAGCCGTCTTGTTCTGATTGGTCAAACCCCATAGTAACAATTGAAAAACCAGGTAAAGAACATGGGCGATGATTATTAAATGGACGAAATGGAAAATTCCATAGGCCGGATTTTCTGAGGTACAAAATTTGAACAAATAAGCGGCTTTTGTCATATTTTTTTTAGAAACAAAAACTTTCTTTAATTTGGGATTATTCAGGGATTTATCCAATCCCACTCACAAAAAAAATACTGGAAACATTAAGACCAGTAAAATTTATTTCGAAAATTAGGATATTTACAAACTCCTTTAGACGGAAGCTCAAACACAATTACAGCATTCGCAGTCCCTGGAAAAGACATGTACAAATTTTAAAGGAGCCCATTTCGTTTTACCACTGCTACAGCCACTTTTCAGAGACTGATGGACAAGATCATAACTCCAAGCTTAACATCTAAAGTTTTTTGTTATTTAGAAGACGTGGCTAGCTGGCGTGAGGCAGCGAGGGATCAACGTATTGTGACTTTGAAGTCAATGAAATAAAAAGATGCTAATTTACAACAGTGAAAATCAAACGATATTTAAACACGCTAGTCGAGATTCTACTAGTTTACTTCAATTATAATCTGATTTAATCCAATTCAACCATTCTCCGAGTTCCAACCCGCGAGACATTCCACAAAACATCACGTTTGATATACATAAGCAATATTTAGATAGTTTTGTAAACTTAGCCCATATGTATAGGCTCCGGAAGCTACGACCACGACTCGTCACTTCCCACAACACCAGAAGGCGACCGAGTCAAGAAAAACCCTTCACTTCACAATAAGCCATGAGGGAAAGCACTAGACAATGTTAATGGAACACTTATCACTATACTTCACAATAATCCGAAAAACAAAAACACTTGAAACATTAATCACGAGAGCAGCACGGAAGAGACCTGTTTCTCAATTTGGTTTTATTCACGTATCTCTCCAGTAAAAGTCAAAACCAGACCGAGAAACAAGGGTCGGAATTCGTACCTGTAGCTTGTAACTTTAAACAATGAAACGCGTTGAACACGGTCTCACAAACACGCATTGAGGGCCTAGCACGAAATTCAGAACAGAACTGAAAAGAGAAAGCTAGATAAGGCCCAGCCAACCGAGTAAGCCAACGCAATAAAACCAATGTCGCTGCACACCCTCGGTCGAGAGGTCCCGAGCAACAGACCCTAAGAAAAGTATCCTTGCGGAAAAATAGCATCATAATTGTATTTATATTTATTCATAATAAATTTAATTCATTTATTACATTATGTATTTGCCTATAAACATATAATTACACTTATGCAATCAATACTTAATACTTTTAAATAAAAAAGCTTAAGTGAGATCGATTTGCTTATAAATAAGTCATATTATGCAGTCTAGCGTTTATTTGAGTGTAATTTCCTCTGTTCGGCAGAAGCATGTAGTAATGCCTAAAACTGTTTCTCTTAACGCCTCACTAAAATCCACAATATTACCATGGAACAAGCATGCTGCAGAAATCATGGGACCATTACCGATTTCTAAAAAGAGGGAGAACCAAAATTTTTTTTTTAATTTTTACACAATACGTAGAAATAATTTCAATTGAACAGGCGAAGGGAATAACCATAGAATCAGTATTTCAAAACTTCAAAATACTACCCACAAGCAAACACAACAAAGGACTAAAACAGAATAATTGCAAAAAATATTAAAACCTACTTAGATAAACCTTTTAGGATTATTTATCAACATCTTGAAATATTTTACTTGATTATTTCCTTGGTATTGACTTCGGAAAGCCGGATTGTATAAGTGAATGGAATAAAAAACCGAAATTTCAGGTCGGATAATAAAACTAAAATAAACAGAAAAAATAATGTTTGTAGAAAAAAGTCATTAGAAACGGGTACAAAACTAGTGTGAGATGGAAGTAAAAATACCAAGCGGCATCAGCTAGAAGAAACTGGCGCGCGAAATCACAGGTAGAGTGACATGAGCCAAACATTTTAACGCTTTCGCGCCCCTCAGTGGATAAGTCCTCTACGTGGTAAGGCCACACGTACCCCAAGTAAGAAAACCGAGACGCTCACTTACTTGAAATTTCTGGTTTTCAATCACCAAATGATAGAAGCCTATAAGCTAGACCGTATAAATGAAAAAGAATTAGCTAGAACAGAAAAAGCTTAATGAAATTAAGTTCAGGTAGAGTACAAAATAACAGAATGTTTAACCCGTTAAATGAGAATATGGAAGAAATAGATATGGAGAATAAAGAAATTCCGCAAATTAGAATAATTGAGTAAAATGCTGAATCAGAAAATCCAGTTCGATTTAGAAATGGGTCAAAATCCATGTTTGGTATTTTTTTCTTGTAAAGTAATAACATCTTTTTGTCTGTTCTTTTTACAATTTAACAGAGCTACGTAATAGCTAGAAATTACTTGCTTGTATTTTTTTTCAGTACAAAAAATAAAAAAGTTATGCAGCTCTTTGTGTGCCCACATTTTCGATTTTGGGGACGCGCTGCACCATTGAAAAGGGGTTATATTTGACAAAGGCTTTCTCGCCCATGCTTATTTTTATTAAGCGCTATTTTTGCGATCCAATAGAGCTAACTAATAGCTCGAAGACACTTTCTTTTTTTGTTTAATTCGGAAATAAAAAAGTTCTGCAAATCTTTATGTATCAAACTCGGGATTTTTGGGGACGCACCGTTCCTTTGACAAAGGATTTCTCGTAGATGATGTTCTCGAAGTGTCGCTCTTCAAATAATAAAACAAAGAAAATTATGTAATAGCTTTTACAAGCAGAGTTTTAAATAGGGCAGAAAGAAAATATTCAACTTAAGAAAAAGAGTGTTTAGCCGTAGTCCGGGGAATTAGGATGTTCAAACCATATTTAGAAGGATATTCTTTCAAAGTTGTAACTGATCATATTGCCTCAAAATGACTCATTAAGTTAAAAATCCAACAGGTAGGTTAGCGAGCTGGACTTTATAATTATTCAAGTACGATTACGGAATTGTTTATAGGAAAAGTAGTTTAAATCATGTCCCAGACGCATTATCAAGATCAAATAAAAGTGAGATAAAAGTTTCAAATGTTTAAGTTTAGCTTTAGATAGCAGTCCGTGGAAATTAACAATACCAAAAGCATGACAAGAATAAGTTTTTGTTTGAGAGTCACGATAATGAATAAGGAGGACACTTAGGCATCAAAAAAACATATTCAATAATGTCTGAAAATTATTTTTGGCCGAAATGTACTTTGAGACATTAAAAAATGTTAAGAAATGTGAATTTTAATAATCACATAGGTTTAATGGGAAAAAGAACAATTGACGAACCGTGGATAGTTGTATCATCAGACACGATGGGCCTCTTGCAAATGTCAAATTCAAGAATCCAATGTATACTAGTAGTCTTAGATATGTTTACTACATGGGTAGAAATAATATCGGTTAAAACTAAATTAGCATCAACAATTTAAAAATAATTCCATAAAAGCATGATTTAAAAATGGGGAACACCTAGAATTTTACTTACAAGTAATGGAAAGGAATATGTAAACAAGTCAATAATTAACCTACCAAACACATTTGGTATTAGACACTCGATAGCTCCTAAATATCATGCACAAACAAATGCAACAGAGCGATGTTATAGATCGATGAAAACTGCAATCAAAGCCTGTTTGGAAAAAGATCAGAAATTATGGGATAAAAAGTTAGATGATTTACGATTTGCATTAAATTCAAGTAGAAATTCTTCGACAGTATTTACCCCAGCTTTTTAAACTTAGGGAGAGAACTCCAACCGATTCAGACATTAAATAAAGATTTAGAAGACAAAAATGAAATCGAATTTCAACAATCAGGAAAATGGACAGATAGGATGCAAAAATTAAAAACAATTAGAGATGAAGTATTCTAAAATTTAGTTACAGCGAACGAAAAACAGTCAAAATAATAACATTTAAGGCGGAGACCGATAAGATTTGAAATTGACGAAAAAGTTTTAAGTGATAAAACATTATCCACAAAAGGGAAAGGAATAGCTGAAAGTCGAAAAAAATTCTGAAGGACCATTTGAACTAAAGCAACAATTGCACCGACAATTTACTGGTTAAAAAATAAAAACGGCAGATCATTAGGTAATGGGGATGTTACAGATATTGTGAAGTATACCGTTCAAAATGAATTCGAATTTTTTGAAATGGCATGCATGTGAAAAAACTGATTTTGCAGTGCTGGAAACAATAAAAAAATAACACCAACATATACAAAACAAAAACAAGAAAAATCAGAACAACAATTTTATTACAGGAAAACGGACAAGAAACTAATTATAAAATGCAAAGAGTGCCTTCGCGATCCGCAAGGTGAGAAACTCCTCACTCACACTTGCAGAAAATGGGTAGCTCTATTGCAACCACCAACCAACGCAAGTCCAGAGGAGAAAAGATAGAGACAGCTGGAAATTGATAGAAAAAAGAAAGCTGAAATATATAAATAAATGCACCGGGCGCTAAACACTTCACTCGCTCCGCGATATATGCAGTGAGGCAGTCTAATCACAGCTGTCGAACCACATTCACATCTTTTGTAGATTCCACCGGTCCACCACAGGAGGTGGTTTTAAGTGATCCCAGGTAACCTTGTCATTCATTTAACCTCCTATTTTATTTCGACTATGAATACCTGCCAATTCAAACTACTTACCATCTTGCTTTGGTCCTCTTGTTCTGATCAGGGTTCTAAATTATTTTAAGTCTACTTTCCTCCGGTTCTTTTATAAGGATCGAGCCTCTTTATTTACCTCAGGTTATTTCCTAGGACCGAGGTTCTTTTTAATCTTTCTAATCTACTATCTCTTCGTTCTTGTACAAGGACTGGGGTTATGCTTTTTCCTATAGTTCTTGTACGAGGATCTAGGTTCTGATTTTTTCCTACGGTTATTGTACGAGGATCGGGGTTCTGATTTTCCCCTACCGTTCTTTCACAAGGAACAAGGTTCTCATTCCTTCAAATATAATTTCCCCGGTTTTTTTATAATAATCGAGGTTCTTTCTTTTCCTCAGGGTTTTCCTAGGATCGAGGTTCTTCTATTCTTTCCAATCTAATATCCTACGGTTCTTTTACAAGGATCGGGGTTTGAATACTTTTCATCTATTATCTTACGGTCCTTCCACAAAGATCGTGGTTCTTATCCTATCTACGGTTCCTTTCCAAGGATCGGGGTTTTAAAGCTGCTAATTTTTATTCCTTTAGTTCCTACTGAGGTATCGAGGTTCTTTTTCACACTTTCGCTACAAAACAGAAACCGAGTCGCCATAAGAGGAAAAGTGAGCAACGCCGGAGGGCA
Organism: Andricus curvator; assembly: GCA_932195095.1. NCBI lineage: Eukaryota > Metazoa > Arthropoda > Insecta > Hymenoptera > Cynipidae > Andricus > Andricus curvator. The sequence goes on from CAKNYM010048935.1 coordinate 32,458, forward strand.
TTTGAAGAGTAAGGAGACAAGGTATTCAACCGACTCCGAACTGCTGAGTCTCGTACGAAAGAAGGTCTTTTCACCGTATTAAGTAGGTAGAGTGCTTTTTCATGCTAAAACGGTTTATTAAGGGGTGCTGATAAAAATTCCAAATTTTATAGAAATGACTACACCGCGTCCCGGACATATTTTTGAAGAAATTTAAAAAAATCGTGTTTCCGTAGACTGACTCGCCCTATTGCATTTTAGACCCCGATTTTTTTTACTTTCGACCTTTTGACGTTAATGGTACTAGAGAAAAAGTTGTTGGGCAGAAAATTCTTCGTAAATTAAAAAAAAATGTTCTAGCTTTCATGGGTCAAGAATTATGACTCTTCAAAAAAATAACATTTTTTGGCTATTTTCAGCCAAAAAGAGCGCACAGTGGGGTGAAATCGGAAAACGAGGTTCAAAATGACATTTAGAACGCAATTATGAACCGATTTTAGATTTTTTTCTTGAAAAATTCTGGACTAAATTTATCAGAAAATGGTAAGAGTAGATTTTTTATTTTTTCTGTTTATTTAATTTTTATGTTAATGCAAACAGCGACAAAAATGTCGATTTTTTTAATTTCATTTTTTATCTTCTAGACAAAATTTTTCTTATATGTACTTCTCGTCCCTTTGATTTAATGCACACGGGTATAAGAAAGATAAAACATGTAAACTTGGAAAGTTAATTGTTATAAAAGTTATTGTTATTGTTTTTAAGCGAGAAGAAATTGTTATTGTTTTTAAGCGAAAAGAAATAGTTTTTTCTTTTGACTTTGCTGAAATTATTTAGCCAATGATGTTTTTTTAATTAATGTTTGCCACCCATCAATATTTGTTTATTTCATAAAGAGATTATATAAACAAATGCACATTTTGGGCGTTTTTAAGTGAAAGGAAATCGTTTTTTCTTCAGACCTTGCTGAAATTATATTGCCAATGATGTTTAAAAAAACTAGATCGAAGAATGATTTTTTCTGCCTATAAAAGCCTCGAATGTGCATTTGTTTACCTAATTTGTTTTCAAAATAAACAAATAGTGAGGCATAACAACATTTTATCTAGGCAATTCATTGACAATATAATTAAAAAAATAATTAAAAAAAAAAAGTTTTCTTTCTGCATATAAATATCTGCAATATACATTTGTTTATATAATTTGTTTATGAAACAAACAAATATTGATGGGTGGTAAAATTTAAAAAAAACATCATTGGCAATATAATTCCAGCAAGTTTGGAAGAAAAAACTATTTCTTTTCGCCAAAAACGCCCAAAATGTGCATTTTTTATATAATTTGTTTATAAAATGAACAAATAACATTTAATCTCAAACTGTAACGGCCAAGTATGATCCTAACGATGAAAGCAAGCGATTTTAAAGCAGAAATATACTTTGAAGAGGAATAACCCCTAATGTCGATTATTTGTTAATACAATTTGTTTATAACAATTAACTTGACAAGTTAACAATTTTTTATCTTTCTTATACCCCTGCGCATTAAATCCAAGGACGAGAAGTATCATAAAAATGTTGTCTAGAAGATTAAAAATGAAATTCAAAAAATCGACATTTTTTTCGCTGTTTGCATTAACATAAAAATTAAATAAACAAAAAAATAAAAAATGTACTCTAACCATTTTCTGAAAAATTTAGTCTTGAATTTTTCAAAAAAAAATCTAAAATCGGTGGATAATTGCGTTCTAAATGTCATTTCGAACCTCGTTTTCCGATTTCACCCCACTGTGGAGTGCGGAGGTAGGGTATCAGGTACTTTTTTCACTATATGTATATGGTTGGCAAAATGACACACTTGCGATTTTTTATTATTTCGAACTGGAAACCTGTTCCTCATACTAAGAAACTAATATCAATTTTTAAAAGTAATTTTTAAAGAATATTTACAGGTGCCGCCACGCTTTCAAAATTTTCAGTTGAATAATTGATCGAAGTTTATAAAATCGTCAAATGTCCAAGGAAACGTTAACTTTTCCTGGGCACCTTTGTTACAGTAAGCGGATTATGGGGAAGTGGGCGAGGTACTTACTACTTACCTGCGAATTTTATGGTCTTGAACTCAGGTTATCGGAACTAACAATGAGAATTTAACGGTTTCTTCGACGGTTTCTTCTACCCGTACTAGTCTATGGCCTGCTTTTCTGAAATGTTAAACATTTTCAATAAGAGGATTTCTTTCAAACAGCAATAGGCCCTAATTATCTAAAAAAGATGTAATTCTAGTATTTATGTAGTAAAATGAGGCAATTCAATTTTTGAGGCTGGATTCTGGTTCCAACGCCTTTAAGATGGCTTGATTGTGTAAATATTTTTGCTGTACAATAAATTTAATATTTTAAATTTTTTACTGTTAATATCAATGTACTTATTATTTAAAAAATTGTCTTTATGAAAATTAATTACATGAATGTTTCAGTGAAATCATAGATAAATATTATAGTTTTACTCATTTAAAAAAAAATTATTTGTTTAAACAATTTTTATCAAAAACTATTAGTTATCAAATATTGTTATCGATAAAAATAATTTATTAGTTGAAAAGTTTTTGATGACTCAAATTTTGATCGTTAAAATAATTGAAAATAATCATTTGTTTAAACAATTTCTATAGAAAAGTAATTGTTAGTAAACATTGTTATTTATAGAAACATTTTATTTGTACGAAAATGTGTGATACTCTAAATTTTCAATGTTTGAATAGTTAAAAATAATTATTTGTTTAAACAATTTTTATAAACAAATTATTATTAGTGAATATTGTTGTCAGTGTCACGAGATCGCGACGGTATTCTTTAGTCATCTTTCACATTATATGGACTACCTACATGTATTTAAAATATGTATGGAAGAAAAACTATCAGCACTGATCTAATCAGGATGAAATGTATTGTGAGGGTTGCTCCTTGTCCACTTACACCAAAGTGAGCGTCAGAGATACAGTCAATATATCAGGGGGAGCTAATTACGAAGCAACGCAACGATTCAATACCTTGGAGCCCTGAAAGTCTGACATGCCGGCAATAAAATCTTCTCATGCCCTCAACAAAGCCTTGTCGAGGCACGAAGTTTAGCAAGCTATGTATGAAATTTATCGTGGGGTACGATATCATTCGTTCTCTGAGGAATTCTGTATAAAAGCTCATGTTGGATCACGAGAACACTCAGTTAGTTTTTCGGCATCACTTTAATCGTCACGACTCAGATAGTTTTTCGGTATTTGTTTCATTGGCACTGTCAATTCAGTCAGTGATTTTGTAAACCAGCTATCATCCAAATTCAGCTAAGTCTCAGTGGAATCTGTTCAGAAGTGTAGGACCAGGACAGGTCCAGTGTCCAGTGCGGTCCAGCCAAGATCCCCATAATCCACTGAGCCCCCACCCCCCTCTTCCTTTACCAAGGCTTCCAGTGTCAACTCCAGGATTTGCAAGAGTTATCCAAGGTACCAGTCCCTGGTTCCAATAAGGGTCAATTCCGGAGGTTTCAAGGTCACCATAACCGGGATCCAGAGGATTCCACCAACCTAAGTTCAAGGGATTAACCAGTAGTGTCAACGCATTCAAACGGATTAAAAAATGGGTAAGTCCCATGTTCTTAGTTCTACCCCCCTCTCCCGCTCCACCCCCCCCCTCTCTCTCTCTTTAATGATTTAATGAATTAAGAATTTACGAAGAATTAATTAAGAATGGTTTAATGAACTTAAACAGTTACTTAGACTAGATCACTTACAGACACAAGAATTAGCACATGTCGATAAACTTATTCTAAATAACCTAGACCGTTTTCATAATCCTGGCGAACAACTTGAAGACACGGTTGTCTTTGAACACCACATCCCTAAAACGGATTATATGCCCATAGCTTCACGTCAATATCGCTTTCCCCCGATTCATAAAGAAGAAGTAACCCGCCAAGTCAATGAGTTACTGGATAATGGTATAATCAAATCATCCCAATCAACATACAATACACCTGTGTGAATCGTTCCAAAAAATACTGTTTCGCAAAGAAATAAGCGGTGGAGAGTGGTTTTGGATTTCAGGAAATTAAACGAAGAAACTATTGGTGACTCCTATCCTTTGCCTAATATAAGCGAAATTTTAGACCAATTAGGAGGAGCTCAATACTTCTCCGTATTTGATCTCGCGTCTGGTTTCCACGAAATTAAAATGAATCCTCAAGATGTCCATAAGGCAGCATTTTCTACGCCGTATGGTCATTATGAATTTGGTTGGATGCCTTTTGGACTCAAAAACGCACCGGCCACTTTTCAAAGACTTATGGACCTTGTTTTAACCGGATTACAAGGCACGGAATTATTTGTATATTTAGACGATATTGTGCTTTACGTTAATAGTCTCATAGAACATGAGAGGAAATTCACCGAATTAATGAATCGATATCGTAAAGCCAATTTAAAGCTACAACCCGATAAATTTGAGTTTCTACGACCGGAAGTAGCATACTTAGGGCACATAATTGATAAAAATGGTGTTCGTCCTGATAGTAAAAAGATACAAGCCGTACAAAAATTTCCTGTTCCTAAAAATCAAAAGAACATCAAACAATTTTTAGGTTTAGCGGGATACTATCGTAGGTTTATAGAACATTTTTCTAAAATCTCTAGCCCTTTAACTCAGCTTTTGAAAAAGGACGCACCTTTTATTTGGGATGAAAAGTAGCAAACTGCCTTTGATACATTGGAATCAAAATTATGCGAGGAACCCCTTCTTATACGACCTGATTTTTCTAAACCCTTTGTTTTAACAATTGACGCATCTGGATACGCTATTGGTGCAATTTTATCGCAGGGCGCAATAGGAAATGAAAGCCGATATGTTTTGGCTCACGTGCTCATAGTGACAGTGAGCGTAAATACGATACTTACGAGAAAGAAGCGGTCGCAATTGTTTATGGAGTAACTCAATTTCGTCCCTACTTGTACGGACGCAAATTTATACTCGTAACTGACCATAAATAACCTTTAGTATGTTTAAAAAATTCTAAAGACCCTTGCTCGAGAGTAACCCGTTGGAGACTAAAGTTAGCAGAGTATGATTATGATGTTATTTATAAAGCCGGAAAATGAATGTGAATGCTGACGCTTTATCAAGAAACCCCGTGGAAGAAGAAGAAAATACTAATTTTAGTGAGGTAAATATTGTAAAAACGAACACTAATGCTGAAAAATGCAGCGCAAAGGAGGTTTGTGAATTAAAGAATCCAGTGGTTCTGATATGTAATGAGGACATTGATTATGAAATTAAAGAAGAAAGAGGTCAGGACGTATGTGTGGTTCTGATATGTAATGAGGACATTGATTATGAAATTAAAGAAGGAAGAAGTAAGGACATATGTATAGTTTCTAGTCCTAAAGATTTAGGTTCTCTAAAGCGTGTGAATTCTAACAAAAATGCAGACACAATTATTGCTGGCAAATGAGATAAAAACTTGTTTGTAGATTCCACTTGAAATGAAAGGGGTAGATTGAAAACTTGGAGGGCAATAGTCACTCGTTTGAAAATGTAAATGAAGGAATTCAAAATGATAATGATCTTGATGAAAATGCTGAGATAGTACCTCATTCTGTTTGTAATAAGGATAATATGGATAACAATACTCTTTTAGAGAAAAGGAAAAGAGAAAGACCCAAGAAGGTCATACAACAAGAAGATTTATCCTCTCTTATTATGAAGAAGAGAGGAAGACCAAAAAAGGAAGTTCAAAAGGTACATTTTCCTTTAATAAAAAAGAGAGGAAGACCCAAGAAATCTCCTCAACCAGGCCCCTTAATGACAAGGAAAGGTATGAATAGTAAAGAAATCGAAAATGATTCAGAAAGTATTGATAGTTCGGATTTTAACCCGAAATTCGAGTTGAAGGAAAATAGAAAGAAGAAAATTTATAAGAAATCCAGGAAACAAGGAAATCAACATATATACTGAAGAAATTAAAGAAGATTTAGACTCTTTTAGTGAAGAGGAAGAAGAAGTTGAAGAAAATGAAGGACAAGAAGAACCAAAAGAAAAGGAACAAGATATTTATGAAAATTTTGAATTAACTTTAGATAAAGAAGATCTTATTGATGATCCTTAGGAAATAACACCAGTTGAAATACCAGTGACGGAAAATCCTGGGGAGACAAACAAGGATGAAACCAACCGCTCACCCCCAGAAACTCCCTCTGAAGGAACCACTTTAAACGGACGAAACATTTTTGGACGAAACATAGTTGAATGCTGTGATCAATTATCTATGATAAAGGATAATTACGCTTACTTTGTGACGGTTGACGGAAGCCCACGTGAAAACGGTTCCAGAATGCTTCAAAAACGAGATTTGCCAAAATTTTCAAATTTACAGGTAGGCCCCCTACCCCCAACTGAGTTAGGAAATGAATACATTCTGACTATCCAAGATAACTTTACTAAATTTTGTGTAGCAGTATATATGCGAAATCAAGTAGCTAGCACTGTAGATGATGCTTTTATAAGAAGGTTCATCTGCATATATGAGGCGCCAAAATGTTTGTTAACTGACCAAGGAAGTAAATTTTTAGGTAATTTACTTAAAAGACTAGCAAGAAGGTTTAAAATCAAACAATTGAGCTTATCATGAATGAATGGGACGAATGGTTAGAGGTAGCCACCATTTCCTATAACACGAATGTACATGAAGGAACGCGTTGCAGTCCCTATGAATTAGTATTCGGGAAATTAGCAAGACAGCCTTCTAGCGATCCTATGTCGGAACGCGAAAAATTACCGACCTATAATGGCTATTCGACCAGTTTAGTAACACGTCTACAAGAGATCAGAACATTGGCACAAAAAATTTAATTTCAGCCAAAGAAATATCCAAAATCTATTATGAGGGAAAAGCAACTCCTTAGTACTTTGGAGTATGTGATCATTTCTTTTTATTGAAAGGAGGAAAAATTAAAAAAAAACTCGGAGATCAATATACAGGTCCTCACGAAGTATTAGAAATCATTGGAAAAGGAAATGCAAGGATTAACGTGAAGAACTCTCCAAAAGTAGTTCACATTAATCGTCTTAAATTATCACACATCAAACCAATTTCAAAAAACCAATAAAAAGAGTATTCATTTTATAAAACTCTGTGATTGGTATTTATAATTACAGATAAATGGATCCTATCCACAGAAAAAACATCGATTAACATTGCAATCTACTCGTTTCTCGAATTGATATAGTGAGCGTATGGCCCTATCTTTTCGTTAACAATTCATTTAGTCAGGATGACCGCTGTGTAATTCGTTGGCAGCAAATCCTCATGCAGAGAGAAACTGTTAAAGACATTATGTTAACCATTAAATCAAGATGACCTTGACCATTTAAATTTTGAGGTGCAACAACGTTCTTTTTTGACAATCCCTTTAAATAATACAGATTTGCAAAATCATAACGTATAGAAAACTATAATTCGTACGATCTAGAAAAGCTAACTACGGGTCAATAAGTTCCTACTGTCTGTCCTATTAATCACAGCATGCGTATTAAAATAAGATTTTATTTTTTATTCCAAATAATATAATATACTAATCTACTTTTCTTATTTCTGTTCAGGTCACGGATCGAAGAGCAATATGAACCTACTTAACCTACTAAACTTTTTCACTATCCTTTTAGGGTTGAAATTAATACCAGGCCTTTCTCATTTCTACCACTAAGATCTTGCCCTTGAAAGCCCTGGCCTTTATTTTGAAAAATTGATCGACATTCGATTTGCGTTAAGTGATTAAAATATAATTTCCGTAATCAATTTGAAATACCTCATTGAGTACAGAACAGTCATCATTGGACACTATGAAAAGTTGATCCCTTATTATTTTACTGACCCTGAATCCGGGAATTGCAACAGAAATTATCATACGTTACAAAAGATGTTGAAAGAAAGTAAAATTAAGCAACTCATCTTAGATATCAAGGTATCACTTGAGTCTGCTCACACTCCAAATGGCACTACTTTCGGTTCGAATATAATTATTTTCCAAAAATTGAATGTTGATACTTACGTGGAAACGTTAACCAAACCCACATCTTTAAAATCGAAGCAGAAGCAGTTCCCCAAGAGCTGGCCACCCTAAATTTCACATTCTATAATCAATTTTGAAAAAATTGACTATGCTGAGGATGCAACTTTTTGCCTTTTGTTTTCCGAGACCCTTGATAGCTTAAACTCTCACAAAAACCCGATTTCGCCTTCTATCGTCAAATATTAATGAAAAGTTCCCCAACGCGTACCTCCTAACGAATAATTCATTTATATAATTATTGGAATTTTCAGATATTGAAACATTCAAAATGAATGATACAATTATCTTATACGCATCTATTCAGAATAACAAATTTATTATTTAAAATAAAATATAATACGTATGAACTAGTCTTCGCTATAGTATCTAAGCTTATATTTATAATTCGTGTGGGAAAAAAAGGAAGGTCCCTCTAAATTTATATTCGTAAGCCTAATCTGAAAAAATATTGCGTCAAGAGCAATTACCCTAACCAGATTTATACTCTACTCAAATTGCTTGCGGAATTCGATCTCATCTTTATTACTTTATGTACTGACGGCCTAACTGCCATTATCGCATTTCGACTAAAAGATCTTCTTCTTTTTCTTTCACTGAACTTTCGCTTTTAAGGAAAATTTGATTAAATATCAACAAAATAGTTTAATTATTATATCATCAAATTATTTGAAAAAAATATAATACAATCACATAAGAATTTAAAAGTGCATGTGAACAACTTAAAAATTGTATCCAACATTATTTCTGGAAATTAAATCATTTAAGTCCTTCAAATTATTTTAAAAAATAACAGAAATTTGACCAACATTCTTTTTTTCTAAGGAAAACATTTTTATAAAACTAATTGAACCTGAAAATTTTATTTTTAAGTTTAATCTTAAGGAGGGAGGGTGTCAAACGTTTGTAACTAAAACTCAAAGTTCAAAGCTCGTTTACAAAGAAAAAAAAAGAAAAATTTCATTTAAATACTTTATCTCCTCCCTCAAAAATTTCGCACCACTCACAATCTAGAAATGATGAAAATCAATTTTTAGAATTTAATATTTATATTTCGATGTTTATAATTAGTCTATTATCGCTTGAGATTGACTTCATTGACTATATGTATGTATGTATGTATGTATATTTATTAAACTCTCTCCCTGTTACGGGTTCTAGAGTCTACAAAAAAGCCAGTACAAATTTTCACATTCTGCTTAACTCAAAGCCTACTTTACAACACTTACTATATCTTTCCTTCCTTGTAACACTATATGGAAACGGAAGCCCTATCCCTACTTTCTCTCCCTCTATAGTCTCTCCCCATATTACTTTGGCGGTGACCTAGCCCCCTTAGCCGCACTATACGACGAATCCAACTTACAGATAACAACTTTAATTCAATATTACCTAAACACTAACTCTGTATAATTTTTAATCAATAATCGGTAATAAAAATTAATGAAAGAAAAGTAATGCAAGAAAAGTCAGTGATGTAAACTCTGATCTCTAAACACTGATACAATAAACACTCCTTCAAAATAACAAATATCACTAATGTAATATAATAGATGTGAACAGGAAGAAAAAAGTTTGTAACCTACTCTGTGGCCTAGCATCAACCTTCACACAACATAATTCTCGGCATACTCACTAACTTCTTCTCCTCCCCCACCATACTCCGTTGCGCTGGTCCTCTTCCCATCCTGTTCTCTTTCCGTCTTGTTTGCCACAGTACCCATTACTATCATTTCTCCTTCCTGCTCGCTCCACTGCCAAATCGTCTCCCCCACTCTCGCCTTCATAAACATTAGACCTACTTCCACTCCCTCTTTTTCTATCCTTTTCTTCTCTCTTCTCAGCCAAGCTTGATTATCCTCCTCCTTTTCTGTCAAATCCTCCTCCATCCACAGACCTGAGCCTTTCAATTTCCCTTTAGCATTTAACAGATCCCTCTTATTCTCCCACGTACTTAATTGGAGCCGCATTCCACCATCTATTTTCTTTGAGCTTTCTGTTTTTGCCACGATTTTGATATGCGCGGCCAAGAGTCCCACCACGTTCGTCAATTCGTTATCCTCCTTCGATAGTCCTAGCACTTTCAAGTTCCTTCTCCTTTCCGCTCTCTCTTTCTTCTCCCTCTCCCATTCTTCCTCGGTCACCTTCTTCGGATGGCCCCTCCACTAGGGTGCGTCACAAAACGATAACTTGCGAAAAGTGAATGTGCTGCGAGTTCACAGTGTGCCACTTGCCAAGAAAATAAGTTTGCAAAAAAAATCAGCTCGATACGACAATATTTAGGGGTGGCGCACGGCCTCCGAAGCAGTTGTGCATATCTGCTGCAATGGCGTGCGAGGCGCGCGCGGAGCGTGAGGGATGACACGGTGGAGGGGGCTTCCGGCGCGTCGTGGTGCTAGGTGATGAGCTGCGCAGTTGAACATGTCGGAACGTGCCTGCCGGTTTGTTTCGTTAGTTTACCGTAGATTTGTTAAGTTCAGTCCAGCGTTCGTCAGTACGGTATAGTAAACGAGCATCTGTTCTCGTCAGTACGCAGTGCGCTTTAATGTAACGGCAACTTTGATACTGTGCTACACAAATATGGTTAAGAAGAGGCATCAGTACCTCATAGGACCGGAGCTCACGGAATTAGTTGGAGCAAAGTTACCTTCAAGACGGCAAGTTCTTTCACTCCTGTTGAACAAGCACCTTTCTCATGGAAAAACGTTACACCAGAGTGCAAAAGAAGTATCCATTGAGGTAAAAGTGTTATGGGTCAAAATATCTCAAGTGTGCCACTTTTAAATCGATAGTTCTGTTTTCAATCAATTTATACAGTTTTCGATTCGTTTTTATATTAAAATAACTCCCCTAAAATATTTTTGCAAAAAATTTATTTTTTTCAAAGTTATTAACAATCAAAGTTCTTGATCATTTTTTTTTTCAAAAATCTATTACTCGCGAACGGTTCATTGAAATTCAATAATTGAGTTATGCAAATTTTTATTACGAAGTATACTTTACGCTAAAAAATTGTTCGGTAATAAATTTTTTTTTTATTGTTTAAATAATCGTTTGTTTTAAACAATTGAAAATTAATTAAACTTCTCCGCCTGTGAAAGAATTCTTCCACGTTTCAATAGATTCTAAAATCTCTTCCGAAAATTTTGGTGAAAAAAAAAGTTATTATTTTGCAGTAGTTCAAAAGTTATTGATTTTTTTGTGACTGCGCTCCGACCTCCAGCGCTGCTCGAGCACGCACAATTATGTAAACAAATGCATAGTTTAGGCGTTTATTGGAAGAAAGTAATCGTTTTTCTTTCTTAGCAACTTTAAATTATATGACTGGTACTATTCAGTGATTAGGATTGGTCATTCGATATTATTTGTTTATTTTATAAACAAATTTTATAAACAAAAGCATAGTT